>JASDQU010169921.1:9859-20366 GCA_032191745.1 Picea mariana | reverse complement strand
TAATCATTAATTATGATCACCATGCTATGGCATGTGAACAATGTAAATGTATTATTGTTTAGATTGTCAAAACTGACTGTGGGGGTGAAGCCTTGAAGTACTGGCCATGATATCACTAGAGGAAAGAGTGAGGAAACTGTAGGGAGGGTTCATTATGTCAAAATGACTCAAATTCTCTTTGTTGAAATAATAAGCCTCATCCTGATCCCAAGGAAAAATTAGTTAATGAGAGAAGGATTGGTGGTTGAACAATCAACTACCCCCATGAATGGAAGAATGGAGAGTCTAGTTGAGGAGACAAAAAACTGTCAGCCCGAAGTACCACATAGTGTAGTTTTTCTGCAGGCCCAGACTGACCTGAATTCTGTTTGACAGAAGGAACGGGACAGGTCCAGAACCTCCCTAGGGGAAAAATGAGAGGGCGTGCAAGAGAAGAAACATACCATTCAGAAAGAGGAAGAGCACATGAGGCTCTTCAGTTGAGAAGAAGAACTAAAGGATTAAGTTGTTCTGGTTAAAGGGAGAAAAACACGAGAAATGTTCTTAGAGAATTTGCAAAAAACATTACCTGAGTAGAAGATCATGAGCTTGATGCTGAAGGAGCATCTGATAAACCTCGCAGAGGCTGTGACAAAGAAAGGATCTCTGCAAATTTGTTCCCTAGTGATATCATGGCTTGGCACGGAGGTGGCTAGAGCGCTAAAAATGAATGCCATTGAACCTACAGTTGGGTGGAAAGGCAAACACCCACAATCGGTTGGTCGGTGATCGACTGTAATAGATAAGTATTTCATATAACTTGTGTACTAGAATTGAAATGAATGATTTGAATGTCTATAATTGTGATAAATTGTGCCTCGCGTGAAATTGATGGTAATAGTGCCTAATGTTCTTCTGTAAACTTTTGGATTTGAATGGTTGTAAGATGAAAAGTTTGGCCTCTAGGCTGGTTGAAAAATACTCAAGGTATTTTTCCCAAGGATCAACTTCACAGTTCTAAAGTCGGGGAAGACTATACGAGACTGCTACAGTCACGTTGATCCCTCGAAAATGCCTTTCCCTATTTTAAAACTTAAGTTCTATGAATGGAGGGTGCTTCCTTCAAACCATTCATCCAAGTAACCGCGAGCTCATGCCCACGACCTTAACCAAAAGGGTGTAGCCCTCGAAATTTTTCAAAACCCTCATATGACCAACACCATGGAACCCAGTGCTACGCTCAACAGGAGCTAAGCCTTATAAGCTTCGGGGCTTCAAGGGTCCAGAGCTTCGGAATGTTGGAATCCTCATAGTATCTAGATTGCACCGAAGGTGACCTATAAAAATGGTAACTTGACAGATGACCGACAACTTGTGGTCAGATACTCGTAATCGTGGGACTCATCCCCTTGTTAAACCTCGATTCACTTCTCGGCCGCGAAGTAACGTGAGCTGTAGATCTGAGGGTATTTGGGATCTCCCCTGACCATTGGATCTACGCCATGGTAAGTCCGGCATTGACCACTTCAGGAGGACAAAGGTGTTATAGCACCAAAACCCCTGAATGTCAGAGTCGCAAAGTAATGTGGGCCACTGATCTAAGGATCTTTCGTGACCCCTCTCGGTCGTTTGATCGTAGGGACATGCTCATCACATCAAGAACATGTGGGGGTCCACGCATTGAGCAAAAACAATGCCATGTGTGGTGGTCTTGTGACATAGTAAAGATATGTCAGTAACGTGAGGCATGTGCCATGCATCTTGCCAGGGTGTTTCGGGTTGACAGGTGTCCCTCTAGAAGTGGTCAAACATTGAAACCTAGGGACCTTTGAGCTAGAGTCATGAGTTGTTGATCTGGGGAGTCCATTGAGAACCTCTCCCAATCATCCGATCAACTAGTGGAAGGATTAACGTATAGCACTTCGGCGAAGTTCTACTCTAGAAGAAAGGGAGTGCTAAATGGGTGGAACCCCTGAATGTCAAACTCGCGAAGTGACGAGAACCATAAATCCAAGGATGCTTCGCGATCTTCCCTGAACATTGGATCTACATCATGGTCAATCCAGCATTGACCACTCCGGGAGATCAAGAGTATTAAACGGGCGAAACCCCCTGAACGCCGAAGTCGCGAAGAGACGAGGACCGTTAATCTGAGGATGCGTCGGGATCCTTCCTGACCATTGGATCTAGACCATGGTCAGCCCACCACTAACCACTTCGGGAGCAGAAAGGAAATTACACATCCAAACTCCTGAATTCCAAAGTCGCAAAGCAACAGAGGCCGTAGATATGAGGATCTACGTGGACCTGTCTTGACCGTGGAATAAAATGTATTGGGAGGTTGATGGAAAGAGTTCAAACTTCGAAGCTCTGGGTGATTTCGCATGTAGGAGAGGCTGGAGGCTCCCGAAGGATGTCAGTCTAGAGTGACGTGGCACGCTGACATCACCCAGGGTGGCGTGGACCCATGTTCGACATGGCACATGTCACCTTGATTCGTGCCTTTTACAAACCTTATATGCCAAACGGAATGTGACACGTGTCACCCATTAATGGGGCCATGTGTTGTCTCTTCCCTATGTCATGTGTTAACACCCTAACACACGCTCATTGGCCTAATAGCTGGTGGAATACCCTGGAGCACTAGGGTTTCGAAAATCCAGATGGTTTGGGTGTGTTATAATGGATGAGTCAAACGGGTTGAAGGTCGGAGCCACGTGGCAGGACTCCGAGAATGTTTCAGACATGGATAGGAAGGACGAAGGGCCGAAGACCCGGTGATCACGAAGGCGCAAGGAACATCCCCTGTAACCGCCTTTCCAACGGCCATGTCATCGCTAAGGGATGACAACCATGGTCAAGTCTTTGCTAGGTGGAATGGTACGAATGAGGTGAACCCACATGGGTACCACGTGACCTTTGACCAATGATTCCTTAAGAGCTTTGGAAGGGCATAACTTCCAATCCAAAGCTCAGATTTGAGCATGATAATAGTCGTTGGAAAACTCTTGACGAGTAGAAGGTGATGGAGATCTCGGGAAGAGGATTTGAGATGATGGAGTAAAGAAAATTTTTGATGCCCCATCCCTTAAAAAGGTACTTAAGGGGTTCGGTGTGTTAGAGTTTTGATGAAGGGTTTTGCATAGTGAAAAAAGTATAGCACACCTCTTAAACTCTAGAAAGACTCAAGCAATCTGAAAATTGTAGCTAGGACTTCCAAATGCCTTGGATGATGACAATGAAATCCATCAAATAAGGCAAGCAAAGGTATGATAAACATGGTTATAATGAAATGCCCAATGTGAAAAAATACATGGGGGTAACACCTATCCATCTCATGTGCCTTCCCAATACCATGAAAGCCACATGGTGGTGCACCCAAGACTTGGTCACTAGGATACCTCTTCACTGATAATGGACAAAGGTTATTAGCTTCAAACAAATAGGAAGTGACACATAACTTGAAAGAGTTTGGAGGCTTTATCAAACTACCGACCCAACCTAATCATTAATGCTCAAATGAGAGTGCATCCCTTGAGCTACAAACACACATGTTAAAAACAATTTTAAAGTTCCACAAAAGAACAACCAAGTTTCAATGAGAAATAACTACAGAGGGTTTTTTGAATGCCCACCTCCATAGTCTTAACCTAAACTATAATTTATTTTTGTCCTCGAGGGAAGATTTAGTAGGTTAAATTAAGTTGTTTACTTTTTAGAAGTCTGGGTTTGGTGGCATCGACTAAGCTTGTTTATATTTACAGAGTGTTAAAGGAAGTATTTCATTGTCGCAATCTTCTTGAATCGCCCAAATCTCTTGAAGTGCAAGGTGAAGAGTATATTTGATGTGGGAGAGTCTTTAGGTCCTTCATTATGTGCATGAGTGTGGTGATAAATTGAAATTGAGGATGTGAAAAAGTGAAGTATTGAATATAAATTGTTGGAAATAAAGAACTAAAAATCGATAAATACAAGAAATGAGAGATCATTTTTTATCGATGAAGTTCTCTAATTCTAGGATAAACAACAATGTTATAATAGTTAATAAATTATAGAAAAATTAAGAGGCCCATGCGAATTTTAAGCAAATCCGAGTACTAATCAAAGACTAAAATTTTATTTCATTGCATGGGCTACAAAAACTATAGTGGTGTGATCACACTTGTTGAACACTATCAATTTGTGTGAGTGATTTGCATAGGTTTCGAAGAGAAACAAGCCCAGTTGTGCAAAACTAGAGGAAATAGGTGCGTAAATTCCTTTGAATTTAAAAAAATTGAAATTTTGAAAATAAGGACCTCTTAGTTGGGTATTGGGGTTGAGATAGGAGCGTATCATAACCTTCAAACTAACAAAAATCTAAAGTGATTCCAAGGAACAAATAGGGATTGGATTTATGGACCAAATCCCCAATATGGTCACCATTTTGCATGTGTGAATTTTTTGTGTGTGTGAACAAAAGAAGCATTGTCAACTGATTGTTAAAGTTGAGGTAGATAAATGATGAGTGGAAAATAAACATATGCCAACAAGGTTATTCCTTACACTTGCACTCTAACTAATAAACTGTTCAAAACATGGATTTAAATGATTTAAACAACGTATTGGGGGGAAGCAACACAATTCTTTGTTAAACCAATGGAAATGCAACAAACTAAATAATATCACATGGAAGAAGCTTACAAAAGTGGTCTCCAATCATTCTTCATGGGAGTGTCTGTTTTTTCTTTCGATGGGCTCTCTTTAATGTGAAAACAAGCATGCATCACTTCCCCTTATGTAATCAACATCTTGGAGAGGAATTTGCATTGTACGAGGCCAAGGTAAAGCAAGTTTTGTGATTTGAAGCTTAAGTATTCCTCACTCATTGTCAAAATCTTAACAACATAACCTTAGCACACAAAAAAATTATTAAATGTGTAGAGGAGGCTTGTATTTACAAGCCATATTTGAGCTTGGAAGAAAAACAATTCTAGTGTGAACACCCAAGGTTGATTAGGTATGGGCATCCATGTGTCTTATTAGCTTCCTAGAAGCGCCAAGTAACCTCATCGATGAAGAAGGTTGATTGGTGTGGTCCTTTGTTCACCAACCATGCTCTCAAGTTGACCACTGGAATTAATGGATTGTGTAATCGCTCAAGTCATGCTACTACAAGGGCCACATGGGTATCAAAATGATTATAACACTACTGTGAGATTAATAAGGGTTTTGCCACGCAACCCTTTTATTGGTCAACCTGAAGTGAATTATATTTGTAACATTATATTAGCATATAAATCATGCATTTTGAATTTATTAGACAAGGATAATGTTGTTTTGGGATGTTTCCAACTAAAATATCTTAGATGTCATGAGTGGATGAAATTGGTGTGATAGCAATGGCTTCAGAATATTGCACACAAACCTCAAGTGTATCGCCAATGCCTTCCAAGGTTCCTTCCTCTCACAACTCTAATGGTAGTCAATACATTCACATATAGACCAAAGATTTAGAGAAATCTTAATTTCATGAGTTTCACCTCCCAAACTATTATCTCATGTGCAAACCAACTGACTTATAAAAATAAGACCCTCCTTTTAAAAAAAAAATATCATTCCTTTGTGTTGGAGAAAATCATAGTGGAGAAGATTTTCATTCCTAGTTGACTACGAGCTTACAATATTACACATGAAAACACCCTTAATAATATATTGGATTATCTCCCCCACCATGGAATAGGTTATCTCATACATAGGGTTCTTCATGCCCTTCTCTAGGTCACCACCAAGTTTTTTTGGAGCATGGTTTCCCCTCTTTCTTGGATTTCTCTTAAATAATTTCTTTAGGGGTTTCTATCTAGAAGCCACTATAATCTTGAAATATGGTTGAGACAAGTAATGCCATCCCTCTTACACTACTACATATGACCAAATTTGGCACGGTTTTTCGTTGCTATTGCCACACATATCCGTCGCACTTTCCACGAAGGCAAACAATATTTTTCGTGGAAATTTTTACGTGGAAACAATGACGAAATTAGGATGTCGCGTGTCATCATCCTAAATATTTTATGTTAATTTTTTTTGTTCACATCATCATAATTGCAAAAAACTATCGTCAGTAGACCGACGAACATACGTCAGAAAGATGGAATCCCATAGTGAATATTTAACTTCTTGCGACGAACATGTGTCTCTATAGAGACGACGACGTGTGTCAATAGCAACGAAGTTCTGTGGTAGAGTAGAAAACCCACCAATGGCTTGCGATGCAAATGTCATACTTGCGACGAACATACGTCGCTATAGCGACAACTTCTGTAGGTTTAAAAAAAAAACTTAATAGTTTTCTAGTCTCTGGAAACAATGATATGCTACAGAAGCCTTACAATGATATGCTACAGAAGTCCCCATCTTCATGATACACAGAAGCCTTAGTATTGTACCTAATGAAGAGTATGATTTATTATTGATTCATGCACAACTTTGATGTCTAGCACCAATCCCTTATCCTACTTCAAGGACACAACCTTTCAAGGAGGGACAACGTGTAATGGACCTAATTAACACAATTATTACTATTAATTCATATTACTTAAGATCCATAGAGGTCACCCCCATTCACTATGGCCCATGTGTCTCATGTCGGATACTCATATATTTTAGTCCTTTGTGTCCCATTTCACAGTGTCATGTGACTCGTAACAATTCAACTTTCCTTTTCAATCTTGAACTCCGATGAATAAAAGGAATTGTGTATCTAGAGTTCTTGATCTCCCAAGTCTCAACACTTCTATTCTAGCATAATTCCTTTTGATATAAGTTTATT
The DNA here is from genome assembly GCA_032191745.1 of Picea mariana. NCBI lineage: Eukaryota > Viridiplantae > Streptophyta > Pinopsida > Pinales > Pinaceae > Picea > Picea mariana. The sequence continues at coordinate 13,576 of JASDQU010169921.1, read as the reverse complement.
CAATCAATGATCATTTACATTTTGTGTCTTCTTTATTTATCCCAGATCTTCTTACAAATATTTTGCTCCATGCAGAATCCTATGAATAACAATTAGGAAAATAATAAAACTGCACCTACATCTGATACTCTACCCACATCACCAAATCCTACGCTCTAACAAGCTTGTATCTAACTATGCAGAGTTTGTGTTATGAGTTTAAGTCATATCATTAACTCTTATTTTATGGGTATTATTTATATTTGGTTGTTCAAGTGTAAGGATGGTATTAACTTTGACACAGTATTGATCCTAATATTTCATATAATTCGAGTAAGAACTCTAATTTTCCTTATTCAAACTATTATCAACAGAACACTATTGTTGATTGATGCTTAGGAGATTAGTTGAAAACATTCAGCCAGCATCACAAACTGTTTTGATGATGATACATAAGCCCATATGAAAGAACAATCATACATTGCATGGTTAGCTTGTTGTAATCATTATTCAACATATTGGAATCATTTGATTCGCAAAAGAAAAGAATCATATGAAGTATTTAACCTTCTAAAGCTAAGGCAGTGTAAGATCTATTTCAATTTTCTTGAAAAGGCATCCCATACTTACCAGCCCCAGCTTTATAGACTGCTTTTGATGAAAAAATCCACTGATGGAGGAGGATCCATTCTAAAAGAGACAAATCCAGATTGTTCTGCATGAAAGGAACTTCTTGGTGTAGCTACAGGTGATTGCAACACTAAAGAACGCTCAAACGAAATATCCAAACTTCCTTTCACATGACTATTCCTAGCATAGTCATCTTCAGTTCCACAAATCATTTCATTTGCCATGGCCTAGTAAAAGAAAAAGATACCAAACTATTTAAAAGTTCCAAATATCAAGACATGCATTATAGTACCTTGAACACAACTTGATTCAACTAAATGTATTAACTTGTGGCAAAACATTCAGAAAGCATTCTTGTCGTATATCTTTTAGTCTTACCCAATCATAGTCATTTTCCTTTTCTTTCCTGAATATTTCCACACATAGAAGCGGTGTAGGGACAATGCCTGCAAATTAAGACAAAGTTGAACGTCTGTATAAGAGTGTACTAAATTGGCAGAAATAAAAAATGAAAATATTAAAAAAACATAGTTATCACAACAATCTAAGCACACATAATAGTCTTTATCACTTTCCTGTGTAACAACAAAAATAAACTACAATTAAAATCAAAATCATAATGTAGATACAAAACTATGGTCATTCATTGATCCTGGAATGTAATTAGTGCCACGCTTTTTTCCAGTACCAAAATAGATTTCCATGTCAATCAAGATTCAACATCAAAGGCAATTTCATAAAAACATCATTACCTTTGCACATTATCTGATGCAGTAAGCTCTTCATATCTACATGACATATTCTACTAAATACTCATGGAGTCATATCTACATGACATGTCCTACTAAATATTAATAAAGCCATATATATTTGTGTGAAATTTCATGACATTATTCAGCCCATAGTTACAAGATATGAGAGATGCATCAAATACTAGGAAAAAGGAAAAAAAACAAATGCCTTTGTTTGCCCCTACAGGAATGTGCTTTCTGAGTACTAAGTTCCCCCTGATTAATGAATGTGTCCCTCCTATTGCTCTGTCCCTTCCATCACCTTGACTCCCTTCTCCTTGGTGGTTGTTCCTTACCCTTACGCCTTGTCTAACTTCTTAAGCCTACTCCTTATGACTATGCACACAGGATCTGCGCACTCCACTCCCTATCCTACTTGTGGTTGAATGGTAGGGTTAGATCTTCAAGGAAGCTCGCATTCCAATCCCTCAAATGATAATTCCTCGAGAAGAGAAACCAAATTTTCTTTAAAGGAAAACGCTTTGGAGCAAATAAAAGTCACTGAGGGGAAGACATTTGTTGTAGGCCAGAAGATGGATTTAGTTTTCCACACCCTTCAGCTTGGGATCTTTTTCATGGACTTTGATTTGATTTCGAAAGGCATTGATAAAGCTAAGAGGTATGCCATTTTATGTTAGTCTTTTCTGCATTTTCTTCATGTTGTCCAAGGCAGTCTGATGTTTATTGACTTTGGTAGCCATCATGCAGTTTGTTTGAGGAAGGGGGTGATTGGGAAAGGAAAAACTGACTGAAGGTATATCAAGGCCTTCACTGTATGTCTACATGAAATTTCAAGAAAGCTATTCTATTTCAACATTCATAACATATGATTAATGTTGTTTTCATTTAAAAATATATATTTTAAATAGTAGTTTTAAAATTTTAATTGTTAATTGGGTGTAGGAAAAGTGGTTGGGAGAAAAGTTGTTACTCTCCCTTTGAGTTCAAATCCCACTTTCTGACATGCTTAATTTTAGTGAGTCAATTATATGTTGAACATTAGTGAACTCATTTGCATTTGTTGTAAAGCCTCGAGAATTTTCAAAATTTAGTTTACGTTGGGTACTTTTCTCAAAACGAAGGTGAATTTCACCCGGGAATGAATGTCACCTACAACATCACTGGTTCATACCTAAGCACACTCAGAATAGACAATTTGAGAGTATATTTCGGTCTCTTCTTTGCCATTGTGTCTTTGGTATAGTCAAAGATTTTTTGAAGATTCGGGTTGTCACTTTGTACCTATTGACAACATGCAACAAATGAACTAATGTTGAAGTATGAAGGATTGTGCCATGGAAACAACACTATAACTTTGATGGAGCATTGAGACTAGGATGCCATTTTCACTAAGTTTTCATTGGCAAGTTATGGAAGTTGTTAGGTTGTTGTCATGACTAATCAAACATTTTTTGTCATGAGAGTTTTGGAGTCACATTTGTGGGGCTATAATGTAGGCTTCATCGCACACTTTTGGGTATGTGCCCACACATGAAGAACACTTCATACATTAGAATTGCATAACACTTGGTGTATGAAGTATCCCTCGATGAAGTACATTGGGTTTTGAATTGACCTTGTGAGCTCCTTTACATAATACATATTTGAGGAGCCCTTGTTGAACAAGCATTGGATGCAGTGGCATCATTTGGAGATTCATTATTGTCTGATAGTGGGGGTTTTGGCCCACTTGGAGGGGCAAGAGCTGCATTGAATATTTTTTTGAGGAAAGGAAAAAATCAAGGAAGATAAGTCAAGCATTACCCTTTGGCCTCTAAAAGGATCAAAATATACATGGCGAGATAAATGGTCCTAGAAACATGCCAAAGTAGATTTATAGGTGCAATATTTCATCGGTTGATCAAAATATGTTTATGTGTTTATATATTATTGCACATCGACTTATAAAATTACTTATATCTCAAAAATATATTGATAGGTCACAACCTAGTGAGACACCAAATTGATGTATGAGACCCGCTTGTTTGTGGGACAATGAATAAACCCTCTATGCATCCCACAAACATAGGGGTCTCATACATTAATTTGATGCTAGTAATGTTTTAGAAAATATGAATATCTTAACAATAATCAAAATTGTATTTTTACATTTCTATGTATCCATAAGTTCTACATTGAGTTCTATACTTTAAAAAACACGTCAAAACCCTTATCTTATCATTGTCCTTTCACCAGATCCATTAGCCCATACAACTTGATAAGAGTTGTCCATGAGATGCATTTCCATCACCAAGACCTACATGAATCATGAAAGACAAATTCTTTATATGAGTAAATAATATATAAGCAAATAAAC
>JASDQU010169916.1:2573-20679 GCA_032191745.1 Picea mariana | reverse complement strand
GGCCTCGAGACATGATCTCCTAGTTATCCCTAGAAATCGGGGATAACAGGACCCTCATTTCCTTCTACCCATTGATTATAAGTTGTTTTTCCTTCTTGCATTTGGATAGCCTTCTTGGAAAGAATATTTGCCTCCATATTATACTCTCGATAAATACGAGAGAAGTTGATTGAACTGAATGATTTGTTGCAATCTCTGATTCTGTCCTTCCAACAATCTAAGGAAATTACCTGCAATTTCCTTATGACATTCAACTAGTCAATAATGATTTTAGAGTCTTTGAATACCTGTAAATCCTCAATATGCAACCGAGATGCCAGAATAATTGTTTCCCAAACTCCTAATAATTATGCCCTAGTATTGATGCCAGGGCCACAGTTGAAAGTCCATTTGTATACAGTTTGGTCATTGATCCTAATCAACCCCCCTTCCCCACTTTGTTGTCTATTAGAGTGTGTTGCTCCATCAAACCAAGCCATTGTAGTCAATTCTTGGGGTGATGTTTTAATGGTTATGGATGTAGACACTTTCTGAGAATCTAAATGTCTATCGATTCCTCCAAGAGACTTGTATACAACTGAACATATAGAAGGACTCCCATTTTCAAAAATTACCTTGTTACATTCCAACCATATATGCCAACTAACAATGGAGGGAAGAGTAGGGCACTTTAGCTCCTGGTTTACCCAACTTTCATAACAATCATTTAAAAAAATCCCATCCCAAACATTCCTTAAATTTAGCCCTCTTATAATCTTGTGCCAGAGTGAAAAAACAATTGGCCAACATATGCTTAACTGTCTATGGTTCCTTTGAACATAAAAGGAATATACTAGGCCCTTCCTATCCTTTACATTGTAAGTTATCCCATGGAAGTATTTTGTTTTCCACACATAACCAAATGAAAACTTTAATTTTTAATGCTAAATCTCAAGTCCACAACTTTCTCCTCCAACTACCAATAGGATGCTGCCACATTTTTAAAGCTAAGGCACTATAAACACTTTTGAYAGATAGTTCACTTTAGTTATCAYACCCAATCCATTTTAGCTCATCAAATATGTCCTGGAGCTGAACCCTCGAGCCAATTAAAGCCCTGTAATAAAAATCCCATTCTTTTKCCAAATCTCTAGTGAGCCCAAGTTCGACACTATATTTCCACTGTGAGCAGACAATGCTTGGCTGGATACTTCCTCTAGCYTRATAAAGTAAGCTTATGTTTCTTTGCTTTAAAGAAGATAAGAGTTCTTGAGAAAGAATAGAGGAGTTCCCCATTCCCATTATCATATCTTTGCCTATTAAAAYAGAATGACCAGACCCAAGACTCCAACTCAACCAATGAGTTATAAGATGTAATGACTTTAATAAAATTTTCTAGGTTTGAGAWGCAAAAGTCGTTCTATGTGTAGTCGATTTGAGCCATGTAGATATCAAGCAATAAGGAAGGTATTTGTCTTTTATGACCCTATGTCAGATACCATCCTTCATCAAGACTCGCCACARAGAGTTTGTCGCCAACACTTTATTAAAAAGATAAATGTTCCTTAAACCCCAACAACCAAAGAGCTTTGGTTTTGCAATAATCTCCCATCTACAAAGATGAAGATGATGTTTTTCACTATAGCCCGACCAAAGGAAAGTAAAAATTAAATGTCTGATCTTGTTGAGCACAGAAACAGGTATACAACCAATGCCATCCAATAAACATGTTGACTTTCAAGTACAACTTTAATAAGAACAAAGCACCCACCAAGAGATAGCCACTTGTTACACCAATGACCAATCCTTTTTTCAAATTTTGCAGTTAACCATCTCCAGTCTTCAGCCTTGAATTTTTCAGCCTTAAGAAAATTGGCAAGATATCTAAATCCTTCCGAGAGATCAACAAAGTTGTAAGGAAAGACTTTTTTGAAGTTTTCTAATATCTCCCATTGAATTCCAGAATGATGAAAGGTTGACTTTGACAAATTTACCATCATACCCGTCGCTCTGCAGAAGATTTTTAGAATGTCGTCAATCTCCTTCCATTCCTGTAAAGAAGCCCTAGTCATAATCAGTACATCATCCACAAAAAAAAAGGTGGAGTATCTTAACTAATTTGGAGACCTTCACACCCGTCAACTTCCCTTCAGCCTGACCTTTCTTTAGAAGCAGACTAATTCCTTCCATCACTAAAATAAACAACAATGGAGATAAAGGGCATCCTTGTCTCAATCCTCTGCCACTTTGGAAAAAAGGAGTAGTCTCCCCATTTATCATGACTGCATATGACACACTGATCACACAACTCATTATCCAATTGATGGTTAAAAGACCAAATCCTATTTGTATTAAGGTCATTCTTAAGTAGTCCCAATTAATACAGTGATATGCCTTCTTAAGGTCAAGCTTCAAAATTAATGCCTTCAACTTTTTCAACTTAATACTATGCAAACATTCCTGGGCCATACCAATGGCATCCAKGATCTGTCTTCCCTTTAAAAACCTCCATTTGCTCTCCAGACAGGGTCCAAGAGAGAATTGGTTTTATCCTATTCACAMTRATCTTTGCTATAAGTTTATAACACAAATTACATAGAGCTATAGATCTAAAGTCCCCAAAAGAAGATGGCTTATTGACTTTTGGAATTAGGGCCAAAAAAGTCGAATTTAAAGATCTTACCACCTCACCTCTTTTCTTGGAATCCTCAACCACCTCCAACAAATCATCCCCTACCAGATCGAAGAAGTGAATGAAGAACTTAACCGTCCATCCATCAGGTCCCGAACTTTTGTCCTTCGCAAAAATTTTGAGAACTACCCATAATTCCTCCTTTGTACATGGTCTTTCAAGAAGCAAAGTATCCTCCTCATTGACTAAACGTGGCTAAAGTTTGGTTGTATAGACCTGATCAATAATAGTAGATTGTTCCAACTCCTCAAAAAAACCTTTGAAATGTCTGGTTGCCTCTTTTTTAAGAACCTCTTGCCCAAAATGGACCTGCCCATTCTCACCTAGAACTTCCCAAATATGTTTGTTATTCCTTCTAAAACTGGCGAATTGATGAAAACATTTCGTATTTTGGTCTCCACTTTTAATCCAAAATGCTCTGCTCCGATGTCTCCAAAGTTCCTCTTTTGCCAGGAGAAGATTATTTCGCTCTTCCTCTAACAACTTTATGTGGCAGTCTACTTCTCGTCTCCTCACACCCCCAATTTTCTCTTGATATGTGGCCTAGAGCTCCTCCTCCAACTTTTCTAATTTTAAATATTTATGCAACCTTTGTTGTTTTGTCCAAACTTTTACACGTTGTTTTGTCAGTTTCAATTTCCATACTAGTCTTCATTATATCCCAGACTCTTGCAAAAATTGTTGATCATTCCAGACTTCATGAACTATAAGAGAGAATTATTCTTCTCTCAGCCACATCGGATTTAATTTGAAAGGGTAGGTTGTAGAATGTAAGTTGTTTTCGAGCTGCAAGAGAACAAGAGCATGGTCCGATAGATATGGATAGGCAACCCAAGACCTGTATCTTCCAACATAGTTCAAGAGATCTTCAGACATATAAACCTGTTCCAATCTTTTAGTTATGCACTCAACTCCAGATCTTCCATTTCACCAAGTTGGTACTATTTCATCAGGTAATATATCAACAAGCCTATTATCCTGAAAAATATCTTTGAAATACCTTTCCAATTGATCCAGATGAACTGAAACTCCCCAAACCTCAACAACACTAACTGTGAAATTTAAATCCCCTGCTACCATCTGATTTTCATGGGCTAGCATACCCTGATTGACCACCTTGTCCCAAAATGATTTTTTGTCTGAATAAGATCCATACACATTTAAAAGTGAGATCAACCTTTTGTTCTCAAAACAATTCCTTGTCATAAAAATACCACCACAACTTAAGTAAGGAACTAGATCAAACTTATTTGGATCCCATGTCACCAAAAGTCCCCCAGACTTGCCAACCAAGCTAACAACACATACTAACCAAGCAAGTCATAAAACATTCATGAATAATCTAGCCTTCTTTTCATCAACCAAAGTTTCTTGCAAAAAAATAATATCTGGATTAATCCTATCAAGCAGTCTACGCGGGGAGGTAGATTTTAGGGTCTCCCCCACCCCTCTGATATTTAAGGAGAGCAAGATCATGTTTTAGTCTTGGTGAGGGATTTCATGCCTCTAAGCGCCCCATTATTAGAGAAATTGGTAAAAAGCAAATCGAGAGTTGTGGAAACAAAATCTGTTTTTTTGCGAGCACTCCAGGTTTTAATAGGGGATATCTCATAGCCCAAGCCCCACAACTAAGAAAATTTTTTCTCGATACCCTCCCCAGTCCTTTCAAACATCCCAATATCTCCGCTAGGCCCTATTCTTTTGACTACAGACCTCCCCTGGTAAGTAAGGATAGGTATAGGAGACATAATATCTCTGTAAGAAGGAACCATTGAATCCATAACAACTACTAGGGAACTTTCTCCTAGTTCGGGCTCCCTAAAGCCTGGTAGAATGCTACTCTCCCCCACAGGCTCACTAGAAAAGCCCCTTTCTTCCCGAGGTTCCACATTCATAGTAGAAATAGTAATAGGTAGAATGAATCTGTCCACCACAGGTTCACTGGAAATACCACTTTCTCCCCAAGGTTCCACAATCACAGTAGTAGTAATATTTCGATCCCCCCCCACCCTAAACAAATGAGTCAACCTCAAGTATGTTAATCTGCCACAAGAAGTAACATGCAAGTTCCCCGCTTCCAAAGCAGTGGAGGAATCCAAGGAATCACACTCCCAAGCCAACAACGAATTAAAAAGAGAAGGGAAGAAAACTTTTAACTTACCTGTAACAGTGTCCAAAGTCTTAGATGGTCTGTCCTTCTCCGTTGCAGAGTTATTTGCGCCAAAATCAAATGAGTCCACCCCTCGAGAATATTCACGAGTCGATTTTCTGAGCATAGAGTCTTCCTCCTCCTCCACTGAACCCTGAYAGTCCCTTCTYAGATGGCCAATCCTTTGACAAAAAGTGCACCTAAACGAGATTCCAAGATAGTYCAATTTTTGGCTCAAAGTATGGCCCCGCTAGACTATCTCTAATGTCTCCAATAACCCAAAGTGAATATCAATCTCAACTAAAACCTTACCCAATCGCTTATCAGGTGCCTTAAGGGATTGTTCATCAAMTTTTATAAACCGACCGAGCACATTACCTATGGCTTCTAGAGCCTTAGCATTCCATAGTTGTAATGGCACCCCAGGTAACAAAACCCAAAGGTGGGGGAACTGGAAATATTCATTTGCAGGATGAAAACAAACCCTCCAATGCTTTAACATGAAGCTGTTACCATCAATAACCCATAGCTTATCCAACACTAAAAGGGTATCTTCTGGACTTTTGAAACGAAAACCGAACCAACCCCTCGACAAAAGCAAAACTTCTGGATTGTACCCCAACAAGGGAGGCCAAGTGAACATTACCCAGGCTGATATAGATTTTTTGCATAAGGAACGATAGGAAAGACGTCCCACCAGCGCACAAAGAGCCAGATTAATAGTTTCTTCCAAACCGATATCAACACCCATTACAAACCTGCGTTTTGACTGATTTGAAGTCCACGGTTTTATTCGAGTGCCTCTTCTGCCCTCTACCCTGTGCACTGTTCCTCCCAGGTTTTTACGACCATCAGACCTCCCTAAAACATCCTATCCACCAATAGGAAACATTGTGTCTGCTCTCTAGCTAAGGGGAGAACCTCCTGGTTAGATCTTTGAGGAAAACGAGAAAACAGGGATAGACTCGTCCTTTACCACTGAAGAAGGCTTAGGAAACAGGGGCGTGTTTGCCAACTTTGAAGGGTTAATACCAGTACCTACACTGAGCTCGTTAGTCGAGGCGAATAAACCGGCTTTGTTCCATCTGGAAGCTTCTCAAATGTAATAAGACTTTGCCACCTAAACTCAACTACCCCCCTCACCAAACTTTCGGCAAGACACAAGTTAAGAAGTGCAGTAAAGTCTCAGTTCTCGAATAAATGCTTACCCATCATATTAGTCACTGATATGACTTGAAAGGTGAATAGGATCAAACTAAACAAACATCTATGATCGCTAAAAATCTGCCTAAACTAACTACAACTGCCCCTAAACTAGCCCAACCAAGAAAACATTACTTCATTGTATGCTGAAGACAACTAAATCCTCTATAGCTAAGCCCAAGTATTGGCCCGTCTACCATTGTAGGAAGTTGCATGTTGTTGCTCCTCTTCTCACTCACTTGCAGGTTCACGAACCCTTACATCACATTTTCAGAATTGCAAGTACCTTTCAATCCTCTCTTACTATGCTTGCTTATGGTGTTTGCATATTTTATGCGTTGCAACCTAATGTCACCATAAAGTCTTCAACAAAATGGCGCCATGGAATGTAAGATGTGACTTGCCATGCGACCACTATGCAGGCTCGGGGAAGAAGAGCCTATCCATCAAATCCAATTCGTGAAGAACAATAGTATAACTGTGAAATGATGGAATGTATGAGGTGTACAACGTGGAGTGAAAGAGATTCCATCATGTGGGGATTCTATTATTATCTGAAAATCCGTTACTCCTTTTGGAGTATGATGTTTAAATATAGATTTCCTGACTTCCATTATGAATTAGGCCAGAAGGACGCCATATTTTAAATTAAAATGAAAAACTAACTTACTAATTAATATTATTCCTTTTATACTTTCCGGCTTCCAAATGTGGAAAGACGGATGGATGCCGAATAAAGTCTCTTTACCAGGCATACCAAATGATTCCAAAGAAAAGGTGAAATAAGACCATAATCTACAGGGCAGGAATGATGCCCAAAAGCATTTATATTTATCTTAAATGAATAATTCTGTATGCTGTTCAATTGTAATGTATGTATGTCAATCTGACATTACATAACACTATGTAAAAGGTGACTGCAAGTATTAGATGGGTACAAAGGTCTGTGACTGGAAGTATCCATAAAGGTAACAAATACCCACATGCAAAAAGCTGGTAGCTGGTGGATATTGGGGCTGATGCACCGCATTCTTCTTGTTCTTCCACTATTAGTTATTACTGTTGTTGTTAGGCGTTGTCCCTGTCTTCCTCCTTGTCGGTTTGTGTGTGATGTCCTGTCTTGTTTACTTGTCTGAAATCTGAAAACGCACAGTTGATGAACTTGCTTCTGATGGTGATGGCGATGGTGACTGAATGTTCACTCAAAGCGTTTTATAATCAGGCAGTGAAGTGGTGGTACAGATCATCTTCATTGGGTTGATCACACATTGCACAAACTTGCAGTTTTCAGAGCTGAGATCATAGCGTGGCGTCCATAGCAAGTTTTGGGATTGTCTGGCACTGGGGGTCTCTGCTAAAAGCGTAAAATCTCTGCTGATTTTGGTCTGGGGATCACGGAAGATATTGTTTACAGGGAATTAGATGTATATGTAAGCGGAGGGAGAGAGCATGGATGTGGAAGGAAATCCCAACACAGGGATATGTCACTGCAACAACCACAAGCTAAGGACAGGCCACAAAGCATAACACCAGAGTGAGCGAAGATACTATCACATCAACCCAGGAAAGCCAGCTTCTAGATCCACACAGCTTGAGTAATGCCCCCCGACACCATTTCTGTTTCACAATTGTAAGGTGTTTCATTATTATTATAGTATTAGAAGCAGCAGGAGAGATCCATGAGAGTATTGCCGTGGAACCAAAACCAAGGGCTCCCGCTGGCGTCCTCAAAGCAGCAAGAGCAACAAAGGGAGTCCCGTAGGTGCTGCTCCTTCTTTTGTTCGTGGTGCGCCTCTACGGGACCAGACGGTTCGGCTTCGGCTTCGATAAAGGTGGATGCTTTTCATCGTTCTTCCAATAGCCAAAGAGTAGATGGGTCGTCCTTGGCATTGGCACCGCCTGCTTCTTTGCCCATTTCGGCCCCCGTGGGTATTGCCAGAGGCGAGGCGGCCAATGGCAAGAATGCTGTTGTGAAGGTTTGTTTGAAGAGCAATTTGAAAAAGCCACGTGCATCTGCCGGGACTCATAATACCGACAGCCCAACTGGGAGTTCTAATAGGGTTAATATAGGGAACGATGCAGATGTCAATCGTAACAGGAAGAGGGAAGTGCAGTGGACTGATGCTCATGGAAAGGAACTTGTCGAAATTAGAGAATTTGAGCTGAGGTAAATAATCTACCTCCTCACCGTAAAATTAAAAAAAAAAGGGTTTTAAATATCCCCCGGTCTTTTTTCCGAAGTTTTCTCCTGCTATTTTAAAAAATATATGTTTTATTTATTTATTTATTTTTAAATTTTTGCTGCGAATCTCTCAGATAAAATGTGGGTTTGTGATCTTTGTTCTGTGGAAGTTCTCTCTGTAATCCTTTTAGCTGAATTCTCATGTGTGCCCATTTCTGAAATCCGGCTTTCTAACAGTTTGATCCCTGTGGTGAATTCTATTTTCTGTTCAACTTTTGACATTCCCAACAGTACGAGTTTTGATGCTTTGTAACGGCTTGATTCATAGCTTTAGCATTTCGGTGTTTGAATCGCATTCATCCAAAAACATAAAGATGTTCCTCAATGTTAAGTATGTTAGGGCTTTTCATTTTATCGTAAAATTATGAACAGTGCATTTTTTGTAATTTACTTTATTTAGTTATCAAGGGTTTAGCTTCATGGAATCCCTTACGAGGGTCTTTTCGTTTGGTATCGTGGCTCTTTAGCTATTTAGTACATGATTTATCTTTCTATTTCTTTTTATGTCTCACAATATTTAGTTGCCTGATGTTTCCTTGTCTTTTGAATCGCTACAACAATCAAGTTGTTTTGAGAACAACACCTTTCAACCCTTTTCCTGATTATGATAGAGGTGGCACTTTCCCTTTTATTTTGTGATATTCCTTTTCATTTAGTTTCTCGAGTTCTTTCTCTCAACTTGACATCACTGGATGGTGAATGCAGAATCCTTTACAACTTGGTTTGGATAACGATGCACATCGCCTACTTAGTATTTACTAAAGATACTTGATTCTCAGTTTCTTTGTTCTGTGTTTTATTTTCGAACTGCCTTTAGTGCATGCTCATTTGGAGAACATCGTCTTTCAACAATGTGATCAATATTTAAGATCATGGTTTAATTGTTAATTCATTTGTTAAGTTTACCTCTATATCCAGTTTGTTTTTACGTTTTTCCTTTGTCCAGGATGTTGTGCCGAATGTGGGGCCAGGCCCTCTAACCAGTCTTTGATATTGATATTCAAAATGCCACCTGTCAAAAAGTTTGCGATCAAAGATCTCATCCTCAATGGGAATCTATACAGATATTCCCATAGATTTATTGCTATAAAATCTCTGAGGTGGTGGTGTAGATATTGTAAGTTGGATATGTTATGTTACATTGTTGAGGGAGCAAATGCCAAGTCACAAAACACCAACAAGATCTTGTCTTACTGGGCAGGGTCGATTAACAAAAACCAACCTTCCTTCTAAGCTCTAATCACTTTATCAATGTTACATACTAAGCTGCTTGTTTGTTTTCTATAATATTCTCTGTTTTTTCCAATCTTCAAATTAGGGTGTTTTGTTGGATCCCTTATTGGGTCAATATATTACTCAAGCAAGTGCTTTATGTATGATGCGGTCATTCAACCATAAATTTCCAACTTGAGCTCAATGCTTTAATTGTTAATTCAAACTTGATGTGCTCATAATACAATTATACATATATGAGCCATTTGAATCAAACCAAGGTTGTACTATTTTTGTTGTTTTTCCTGTTCATCGGTAGTTTATATATATCGAGTCTGAATTCCTAAGCACATTCCTGCCTATATAATGTCATAATATTTGATGCTTGATATACATCTGTCCTGTGAATAAAGCCTTTGGTTCTTGTCAACTGATCTTTTAAGAAGTAAGGCGGGAATAATCTTTTCAGCCCATATTTTTGAAAGGTTGAATAGTAAATACACATCATTTAAAAGAGGACAATATAACACAAAGGGTATTCTAATAGCATAAGCTAATAGTTACTAATATTTTAGAAATCTGAGCGTATAGATAGATTTTCTTGATCTAAATTTCAAACTAAAACATGTCGGAATCTTTGCTTTTGCTTTTAACTTTTCYTGTTACAACTGGCGTGCCATACAATTCTTATTAACTGTTGGAACCTAATCTATAAGAAATGGAGATGGGTATGAAACTTTTCAAAAGGTCTGCTTTCAAGGTTATGACCTGGAAAGTATTATAAATTCAATAAGTATGAAATTGTATGTCTCRCATAGACAGTGAAATCTGAAAAAGATAATTGGAAAATTGGTCAGAACTTAAAACTTAAGAGATTGAATCCACAACTAGAGCAGCGAGCTGTAACTTGTAGGTCTATAATAATTAATCTAGAACAAGTGACGAACAATAATTGGATTGAAGCTCATTACTATGCAATTTCTCTTCTCCTCAACAAGTGCGACTGTCTTATTTTCAGCCTCCATGCAATCCCCATCCTTTGGGCATGTCAGGACTGTGAATCTTTATCACTAACAGAAGTGCGTCCATGTCTAAATGAGGGCTTTAAAGATAAATGAGAATGCTAAACAAAAAAATTCCTTGTCACTCTGCTTGGGATTCATATTCATAGTGCTTGTGTGTTAATTTGGATCATTTGCCTTTTTTTTCATTTGGTAGAAAAAAGGCATGACTCATTAACATAAAATATAGAATTTGTAGTACAAAAGGTCTGTGACATCAGTCTCAGAGTTGGCTTCATTATGAAAAAATCCTAAAGGCCACGATATAACTACAACAATACTAAAGAGCAAAGGATATACAGCTGTTTAAACTTAACAGGCTGTGGTTTATGATAGTYTCAGACCCYGTATTTAAGGCTTCTGAGGCGAAGCTAGTACACAAATTTACACAGAATAAAAATGAGGATACAAGTATCTCTTTCAACCATAAACCTAAGATAAATTATGACTGTAGTGAAACATAGAAGAAAAGCAGAAAAATAGACAATGTCAACCAATGCTTACTGGAGTCTGCCCCATTTTGCTTCATGCTGGTGGTCGTGAATCCACTTCATCCTGCAATCAAGATTTGGGGCTCTTGGTGGTAAATGATTGATTTATCAAGGGGATTTACTGGAATATCTTCTCTGACCTTCTTAATATAGGAGGTTCTGTTAAAGACAAAGCCAGAGTCCAAGCCGTTAAGAAAAACTACCCCTTTCAGCTTTTGGAACTGCATTTTGTTTTAATAATCCATAACAGTCCTGCCAAAGTCCATGTCCTCTCTGTACTTTTGGTTGATCCTGGCTTTGTTTGAAATCAAATTCATTATATATCCATTAGTTTTTCGTCAATCTTGGGGTTCAATCTCTCTTTCATAATCTGTCATTCAGAATTCTCTCCATATTTTTTTGAAAGCCAATCAGATTGTTTTTAATACCAATGTTCATTTCTACTGCGAGAGTGAAAATATTTTATCTTTTCCCCATCTGGACAAACACATTATCTGCTGACATAGAAGAGGGATTGACAGGGCTTTTTATCCCCCCTCTTTCCGGGCTCCCTTCAAACTCCCGGCCCTGCAAAATCTTAATTTCTTCATTCTTAAAGTAGTAATGAGATATTTTGTTGACCTCCTCTCTGCAGGAGTGACTGGCTTTCCTTTCATTCTTCATTTGTTCCCTTTGCAGTTGTGACCTGTCATTATTGTAGGTAACTGCCTACACACATACATTTTAGACACCAAAAGAAGACAGGAACATAGGACCGAGAGATATGGCCAATCCACTAGTTCCCTGCTAGCTAGATGAATAGGATAAGACGGATGAGGGATCCAAAAACCAGTGAAATTTTTAAGGATCCATACTTACCTTTAAGTGTATAAACCTTGACGAATCTTATTAATTCTTAAAATGACAACTATAAAACATTTGGTGATATTTTTGGAAAATATTCAAATTTCTAAGGATTTTATACAGTGTTCCACGGGGACGCGTCCCCCAGGGTGGGGGTTGTGGGGGACGTGTCCCTCACGTCCCCGGGACGGGGGGACTCCAGGGGGGACGTTTCCCCACGTCCCCTTTTTGGGGAGACGCGGGGACTTGGGGGGATGCGACTCCCCAAGGTGGGGGATGAGACTCCCCAAAAGGGGGACTCCTGGACATCCCCCCCAAAAGGGGGACTCCTGGAAGTCCCCCCCAAAATGTTTTTGCCCAGTAAGACTTAAAAAAGAAAAAATTAAATTTAATTTTTTTTTTTTAAAAAACAAATATATATAAAATTAATTTATGTTATTGTTGAGATTTATGGTATTATCATTATTATTTTTATTTTTAAAATTTTATTTTTTATATTTTTTTATATTATATATGTGACGTTCCCCCATCCCCCATTTCCCAAAAATCCCTAAAATTTGGGGGTACTTCCACACGTCCCCCTTGTGCGTCTCCCCGCACCCGCACCCGCGTCCCCCCGTCCCGGAGTCTTGGTGGAACATTGATTTTATATAGTTTCTAGAAAATTTTGGCAATTTTTATTGTAAAATAATTTAATCCTTTAGAATTTGGGCAAATCATTTTAATAAAAATGGAAATTGGCAAATATTTTTTTGGGAAAAAACATGGAAAATTAAAATGAGCCCATGGGCGAAATTTAGCCCCTAAATTTTTTCCTGCCAAAAACTGACATAAAATGATCAGGACAGGAAAACCAAGATCCTAAATTGACACTTGAATTCGAAGTTCCAAAAAAAGGACAGCCAATAAAAGACAATCAACTAGGAGAGCTAACAGAGACTACAAGAAGTTGGAGAGATCCAAGGGGTTGAAGAAATTGGAATATCACAGAGGATGGAGAAAAATACCTGAAGGCAATGTTTACTCTTGTTCCTTCATCACAATAAGAAGTTCGAGAGATCCAACGGGTCGAAGAAATTGGAATATGACAGGGGATAGAGAAAAATATCTGAAGGCAATGTCTACTCTTGTTCCTTTGTCGCAAGAATTAGAGCAGACTTAAGCTTGAGTAGAAAAGACCAAATAAACTATGCTTAGGGTATCCCTGATAAAGGGCCTACTCACACAAGTGGCCATCCAAACTTCAAAGTACTATCCCACGGTCCACCTACCTCAGACTTGATCATGATGAGGAACAATCACTTAGGATGTGTCTAATTATATACTAAGATATTTTTTAACCAGGTCCTAGACAAGAGGTCTAATATCATCGTTGTTGGTTTGTGTACCTGCAAACTTACTCTTATAATCACAGGGATCATATCGATAGTTTCCTTCACTAATTTGTTTGCCACTTTATTACCAAGATGTTCTTTTACCTGGTCCTGAACAAGAGGTCTGACATCATTGTTGTTGGTTTGTGTACCTGCAAACTTATTCTTATAATCACAGGGATCATATTGATAGCTTCCTTCACTAATTTGTTTGCCACTTTATAACCAATATGTTTGATGTGATGTAATGAATTTTTGTCAAAACAAATTGAAAGGTATTTGATTTCTTTAAGTTTGGCTTTGATGCCCCTCTTCCTCCAAATTTTCTTGCTTAACAGGGAGATAATTAGTTTTTAAGTACCGCTTGACTTCCAGGTTCTTAAAATCTTTGGATTACCGTAACCCAATTTCCAAATTCTGAAGGAAACACTTTCACCTATGCTCTGTTGTTGGTGGTCTGGCCTAAAACTTGGCATAAAACAAAAGGCTTTTACCCTCTTCATTCCTGAAATCCCTCCATACGCTGCAGGACCCAGGTTTCCTCTTGAAGCTTAAATCAAAATTTAGCCTTATGAAGCCTGGGCTTGGATATTTCCATAAGGTCACTATGTATTAAATCAAAATTTAGCCTTATGAAGCCTGGGCTTGGATATTTCCACAAGGTCACTATGTATTTTTTTCGAAGACATGGTCTTTCGATTACCAGAACATTTGTTATTTAGTTTTGTAGTTGCTGAAAATGGACATTTTTCTGATACAAAGAACCTGGACGTATGGTGTTTTCCAAGACTTGAAGGGCTTTAAAGGTATTTTATTTGGTAGAAGAGTTGTATGTACTATGTGGTCATCACGAGGGTCCCAGGCAAAGGATACAGCTTGGCTACATTCTGACACAAGGATTTGGTTGGGATACGTATAGAAAGAGTTTGGAGCACATATAGGATATGGATCCCGTAATCTAAGCAGGAATTTTTGCTATTGGTGTATCTCAAAGATTGGAAGTTCCATTGTTTGATTTCTGAAGTCAAGGAATTCTGTATATTTAAAATATTCCCTTCTGGTAATTTACTAATTTATCATAAATACCACAGAATAGAAGGGTGGGTGTTATTTTAATGTTTCTGCATGGTTATTGTAACCATAGTTACATGGGGACAGGACCATAAAGCCAAGCTTAAAGAAATCAAATATCTTTCAATTTTTTTTGGAAAAAAATTCGTTGCACTGTTTTGCTATTGGTGTATCTCAAAGATTGGGAGTTCCGTTGTTTGATTTGTTTGATTTCTGAAGTCAAGGTACTCTGCTTATTTAAAATATACCCTTCTGGTAATTTATCATAAATACCACAGAATTGAAGGGTAGCTGTTATTTAATGTTTCTGCATCGTTATAGTATAAAGTTATAAACTGTAGTTACATGGGGACAGGGGCACCTCCTTGCACATTAGGTACCTGTCCCCCAAGTTATCCCATCCCAGGGAACTGGTGGACAGGTTGGGGATGTCCCTGATGGGCTCTGGATGCCAGGGAAGTTTCTCTCATCCCTGGGCCGCCCCCATTCAAAACTGGGGATGTCTAGGTGTCCCCAAGTATGATGCCCCAAAAAGGTGCTAAAACAGACCTATTTTGGTGCCCAGTTGATCATGTGTGGGCCCATTATGGCCCAACTAGGTCAATAACATCAACTTGGCCAAAACATTGTTTGGAAGCCCTCCCACCATTTCTGTTCATTCTTACATCTGCTGGAGTTGAGACAAAGTGCTTTTGGAGCTGAGAGAGTGCATTTTGAGGGAGAAAAGTGTACTGTCCCAAGGAAGAAACCATGCTGTTTTGTTTTTACATCTTTTGGAGGTAGAGAGAGTGTTGTTTGGAGGCAGAAAGACTGATGTTTGGAGCATCTGCTTTGGAGACTGCTGTTTGTTGCATGTTGGTTGGTTGGAGATTCAAGTGCTTTGCATTTTGGCCCTTGGGCATATTGGCTTTGGAAATTGGATTATGTAACTGCTCATTTCTATTAAGCATAACATTTTATGGAATCAAGAATGACATTGGTTTTTGGTTTATGAACTAAATTTTGTTCTGTTTCATCATTCGTGTTAATTTTTAAAATTCCTATAGAGAATTTGTTTGGGAAATTTGGATATTTTTGGATTTATTTAGAATTTTGATTTTTTAAACTAATTTTTTGTTATCCTTTGGAAATTTGGGGGTATGCTCTGGCTGCTTCCGACACCCATTTCCCTGTTTCAGAAAGATGTGCAACTATGATATAAGCTCTTATTCCACAGTGAGAAAACTAGTCAAGAAGTCAGATGGAATAGTAGGACTAACGATGAAGTACTTATTTTTAAATCTATTGGCATAAACTAATTATGAGAATGAGATTTGACTTGGGGGTAGCCTGGACATCAGTAGCATGGTTTGTTGACAAGGCAGCCTAACCTCACAAGTATTCAAAGATTTAAAAGACTCCTATATAATATATCTTATATTGGCGAGTATGCATCAAGTGTTCTGGAGTCAATATAGACCCAGTGTGAATTATTTGCCTCCATTTTAACATATTACTTGGGTTTTGACCTTGAGGTTGCAGGCATCTTGTGGCTGTTGTCTTTCAATTGGAATTTTGCAATCTATCTTTGCTCAATTTTTAACTGTTTTTGGACTTCTTTCTTAGTCTCTATAAATAATCATGTGGTACTGTTTTTCATTTATTTCTGAATTGCAAGTGTTGGGCAATGATGTGTTTAGGGCGCTTTTCAAATCGATGACTTCAGACCCAATATGCAAAAAACAACACCTTATTTCCTTTATGATGGAAGTTAGAGTTACTTTACATTGGAAGCCTGAATCAATTTGTTGTTCCCTTTACCGAATGCAGTTGTACACATAATTCAGAAATGAGGAATGTGATCATAACAGATCCTTACTCTTTAAGAATCTTTGTTCCTGAGGTTCAAACAGTATATGATGTACTCAAGGAAATTCTTAAGGCTTCTTCCATGTCTCTCTAGACAGAAGTTTCTTTTACTTGATCAGAAGTTTTTCAATACCTTATATCTTAGATTTGGTTTACCAGAAGTTTCCCTTGATCCACAAGGGCAGTTATTTAGCATAAAAACCTGAAACAGACCATGTTTGTTCTGTAACTTGGAGGATTGCATAAACTGTTCTTATACTTGTAAATTTTTTAAGCCTGGGTCACTGCTGTCCTAATGTTCTCACGCTAAATAGCTAAAAACAGAATTTATTTAATGACAGAAAATTAAATTTCTGAACATTGCATCAATCACAGAATGGTTGAAAAAATGAACAGCGGAAGAAATAAAACACACACACACAGATTTTTCCTTCAAATCAACTTTTCATTCCTTTGATCAAAGCTTACAAGGTAACCTCTGCAGTCTGCTTTGAACCAGCAGCTGTATGGTCATTAAAACTCCTAGATCTGAAGTGTACGGCCTGTGTAAGAAAGGAAAAATCCACAGCAGTACGGCCTGGGCCTTTCTGCCTGTTCTGAACAGCAGATTGCTCTTCCTCTTCTCTCAACACTGAAGCACACTTAAGCAATCACTAAAGACAGTACGGCTTGCAAATCTGTACGGCCTGTGCATAGAAAAGGCCGCCACAGCAGTGTACGGTCTGAAGTCCTCTTCTCTCAACACTGAAGTCACTTCAGCAATCTGCTCCTCTTCTCCTTGAATGCATTCTGTCCTTCCTTCAGCTGCCTTTCTCTTTTCTATTGTGAGATTGACCTTTCCTATCTTGTCCTATTTATGCTTTGAGAGAAGATAACTAATCTCTTCAAAGTTCAATCTTAGCAATTAATCTTCTCAATTCTAGCTGCCACCTATCTCAATCATGAGATGTACTGCTAAGATTAAATCCTAATCTAAGTCACTAATGTTTTAGAACTTCTAGAACATTTCATTTAGATTCCTAAGACTAATTGACTTCAAAACATAAGACTTTCACTTTTTCTTTTATTTTTCAAGTGAAATTACAAGATAGAACTAGTGATCACCTTTCCAAGGTGGTCAYGAAAGAAATGTCTCGAATAACTTCCTGCACGTTCACACTAAAGCCTGTGCAAGTTCCTACTCAAGCTACATTTCTCAACACTCCCTCTTAGAGAGGGAGGACTTTTGCACCAATCCAAGTCTGTTTTTGAATGCCTCAAACTTCTCTTTTGCTAATGGCTTGGTTAGAATATTAGCTACCTGCTGATCTATGGGAATATACTAGAGTTTCATTGCTCCCTTCTGAATCCTATCTCGTATGAAGTGATATCTAATCTGTATTTGTTTGGACCTGTCATGAAACGCTGGATTCTTAGAGAGTTTGATACAACTCTGATTATCATAGTAAATCACTGTGGGGTCCAACTCTTGATCAAACAATCCCGCAAGTAACTTGCGAAGCCAAATGGCCTCACAACTAGCAGTATTGGCTGCCATGTATTATGCCTCTGCTGAGCTAAGTGCCACCGAAGTTTGCTTCTTACTGAACTAGAATATCATTGTTGATCCCAAGCTAAAGCAACACCCTGAGCTGCTCTTCTTGTCTGTTGCATTGCCTGCCCAATCTAAGTTTGAATGCCCCTGCAACTTCACTTCACCATCTGCAAGATATCTTACACCATGCTCCACTATGCCCCTCAAGTATCTGAACACATGTTTCGCTGCTACCCAATGCTCCTGCCTTGGCTCCATCATGAACTGGCTCAAGGTGTTCACTATAAAACATATATCTGGCCTAGTGTTGGCCAAATACGTCAAGGAACCTATCAATTGCTTGTACAACGTTGGATCCACCAACTCTGACTGTGAAGCTATCACCTTCTTTAGATTAGTGATCATGGG
>JASDQU010169914.1:0-21264 GCA_032191745.1 Picea mariana | reverse complement strand
CATTGTAGTGAAAGAAGTTTTGAAGTAGGGGATTGGGTGTTTTTAAGACAACCATACAAACAAATGTCTCTCAAGCAAGCCAAGAAGGATAATAAATTATCACCAAAGCACTATGGCCCTTATAAGGTGTTGCAAAACATTGGTACTATGGCATACAAATTGGAGTTGACTGCATCTTCACGAGTACACCCAGTTTTCCATGTTTCATGCTTAAAGAAGGTTATAGGTGACAAGATCCCAGTTCAAACTATATTTCCAGAACTTGACGAAGAAGAAAAAATCATATTGGATCCTGAAGCCATCACTGACACAAGAATTCACCAGCTGAGAAATATATCCATTTTAGAGTATCTCATTAAATGGAGGAAACCACTGGTTGAAGATTCCACTTGGGAAGATGATTCTTTTATACATAAGCATCCAGAGTTACTCAAGCATTGCAAACAACACTTGTCTCAAGGGGAGGGGCATGTTAAGCCCTAATATTGGCTCGTTACCCCTTAATTGGGGCATATTACATTAGTAATGTTATTTTATTTATGTCGACTTTATTCCATTAGTTGTAATTATACCTCCTAGTCTCATATATATACCAATGAGACATTTTCATTTGGAATCATCTTGTACTTGAACATTTAAGTGGGGTAAAAGGAGGTTGCCCCCTCGAAGAGGCTTATTATCTGAAATTCTCTCTTTTTCAAGGCGTTGAGTACTTATTCTGAGGTTTTTCTATGCTATATTGATATTTGGTTTTTAACAGAACCTTATTAGAAAGTTACACAATGTTGGATTAGGAGGACATTGTGGAATGGATAAACCAGATCATTGGTGAAAGAATGGTACTTTTGGACCAACATCAACAAATATGTCAAAACCATTCTTGAGTGTTGTAGATTTTGTCAATTAGCTAAGGGAAGAAATCAAAATACATGGATTTACACTCCATTGTAGGTATGTGAAAGACCATGGGAAGATGTAAGCATGGATTTTCTTTTGGGAATACCTATGACGCAAACGAAGTATGATTATCTAATGGTGTTATTATATTTATTTTAAAAATGGCACATTTTATAGCGTTTAAGAAGACAAGTGATGCTAGTGAAGTGGCTACCCTATTTTTCAGAGAAGTATTACAGTTACATGGCCTACCAAGGAGTGTTACTTTAGAAAAAGACATGATATTTCTTGATCACTTTTGGAGGAAACTTTGGAAAATATTGGGTTGCAATTTTATATATGGTTCTTCCTATCATCCCCAAAAATATGGTAAGACAGAGGTGGTGAGCTGAAGTTTAAGAAAATTATTGAGAAGTTTGAGTGGAAAAAATCCTAGACAGTGGGATTCAGTTTTGGCATAGGATGAATTCGCTTACAATGATTTAGTGAACATATATACGGAGAAGATACCATTCCAAATTGTTTATGGAAGGTCACCTAAAGGGGTGGTATATTTGGATGATTTATTAGATCGAGGAGATAAAATGAGTGTTGATGCCAGTGATTTTGCAGACATTATGCAAGAATTGCATGATCATGTAAAGCATAAATTACAGGAAAGAAATAACAAGTATAAATAGAATACATACCTACAATGATGACATAAAATATTTAAAGAAGGTGAGTTATTCATGGCTCACTTGAGACATGAACAATTTCCCAGAGGTACTTATAACAAACTTAAGTATAGAAAAATAGGATCGTGTCGAATATTGAATAAAATTTATGATAATGATTATCAATTGGAACTTTAGAAAACGTTAGATATATCTCCAACATTCAATGTTGTTGATCAGTATGAGTTCCATTAAGGAGAAAACAATGATGATCAAATTACTTTGGATGGATGGGAACAAATACCATTTAAGTGAGTTGAGGAAGTGAAAGAAATTTTGGCCATGAGGATTGGTAGAAAAACTCACAATAAGGAATATATTGAATATTTAGTCAAATGGACAAACAAAGGATCTGAGGATGCATCGTGGGTTTCTGAATAATAAATATGACACTTATGAAATTTTTCATCCTCTGGAACAACGACCACATGAGTTGGGAGATCATGTTTTCTTACCAAGGGTGTTTGATGCATGAGCATCTTTGGCTTTGTGCAATCTGCATCACCCAAAAAAATTTCAATTCTAGACAAGTTAATTTAAGACGAATAAGGATGGTTGCAACTCTACTCAGAATACCATGTTGTTAATCCTTGTTATAATTGATAGTGTTGCAACTACTACACTACAACTCCACGCCACAGGATTGGTTCTGTATCTCGCTACAACTCCACGCTACAGGATTGTGCTGCAACTCATTGAAACTCCATGCTATAGGATTTGTGCTGGAAATTTTATGCACCAAATCAATGCGTTGATTCCAAATTCAGTCCATGTATCTCATGAAGATTAATTGCCAACTGGAAATCATTGGTCAAGGAAGAGGAAATGAAAATAAATTGGGAAAACAACTGGGTAGAGAACAATCATGACTATTCATCTTTCCAATGATAGGAGAAGCAAATAAACTCACATAAACAACACAAAAAAAAGGGAGAAGGAAGATATAGAGGTTGATTTTAAAGCTAGAAGAAAGGAAGGTTCCCTCAAACCAATTTGAAGTGACTGAGACAACCACCAAGAACGAGATTGAGAAGAGATGGTATAACTTGCATAAGAACAACATAGTTAATTAGTTCTAGGCTAGTGAGAAATAAGTAATTCGAGATTAAAGTGTAATGAAGGAATTATGAAACAAATAATAAAAAGTAAAGATTCACATATTTTTTGTGTTCTTTTGGTTGTAATTAAATTCTTCTATTTAGTCTTAACAACAACAAATGGTTTGTCTATTGCATGTTTAAATATGAGTTCTATTGTGCATTTTGATGGCAAAGAATATTACTTTAGGCATTATAATTGATTTAGGTCTATGAGTTTCATCAATAAAGTAATTATGGGTGCATGTGTGTTGATATATTCTAACATTTTTATTAGTTCCCTTGAATGGTCAAAGAAAGTCTCCTTCAATTCAGTTCTATGGAGCCCTCCAACTTAGTGTAATTAGTTTCTTAGCCCTACACCTTAGTGTATGTGTTTTCCATAAGACTTTCATTTGTTGTATTGGTTTGAGAATAATCTTTTAAGTATATGAATTTTAATGAAAGTTTTCTATGGCTGGGAGACTTGCTATAACTCTCCTTAGAACAAGTAAGAATCATAATTGTAAAGTTCAACATGATTTACTATCATTTTTCTTAGAAGAAGTATGATTCTAAATTTTCTTCTATGTAATACATCACATCAATTCAAAGTTAGTATATTTATAACAAATAAAACACTTCATTATATTTTTTTTTAACTTGGCCATAACTTCCTTTTTCCAATGTGTTGAACACAAACCAACCTTGTCATGTGGTAAACATAACTTGATGTTTCAAATTGACGAACAAAATTAGATGTTGCAACGTGATGAAAATAGTAATGTTGCAATGTGAGGAATATAGTAATGTCGCAATGTGAGGAATATAGTAATGTTGCAATGTGTTGAATATAGTAACGTCACAATCTGGGAAAAAAAAAAGTGCAACATCGTCATGTGGAAAACATGGCCATGTCATTATAATGTGACAAGAATATCCTTGTCATTTCAATGTGATGAACATAGTAACATCTCGATCTGATGAAGATTCTAACATCACAATATGACAAACATATCCCTTTCATTGTAATGTGACAAGCATATCCTTGTCCTCGCAATGTCTCAAACATATCCTCATGTTGCACTGTGATGCAAATATACTAACGTCACAATGTGAAAAACATTAAAAAATGTCACATGTGACAAAAATAGCCCATTGTCGAAGAAAATTGGATGTTGCACTGTGACAAACATAGCAATTTTGCAATATGACGAATATAGTAATGTCACAATGTGACAAACATAGTAACGTCACAATATGACAAAAAATGCAATGTCAAAATGTGACAAACATAGCCATGTCATCACAATGTGATGATCATATCCCTTTCATCGCAAAGGGAGGAACATAGTAACATCTGAATCTAACGAACAATCCAATGTCAAAATCTACCGAACATAGGCCTTTAAGTATATTCATCTCCTCACAATGTATCATACATATCCTCATGTTGAAATGTCACACAAATATACTAATTACACAATGTGATAAGCAGTTCCAAACATCACATGTGACAACCATATCCCATTATCGCAATGCGATGTACATACATCTTCGTAATATGTTGAACACAAACCAACCTTTCATGTGATGAACATAACTTGACATTACAATTTGATGAACAAAACCAGACGTCACAATGTCACAAACATATTAATGTTGCAATATGATGAATATAGTAATGTTGCAATGTGATGAACATAGTAACTTCACAATCTAACAAACAATGCAACGTCGCAATGTGATCAACATAGCCATGTATTCACAATGTGACCAAAATATCATTGTTGTTGCAATGTGAAAAATGTATTAACATCACAATATAATGAACATTGTAATGTTGAAATATGATGAACATAGACTTGTCATCACAATCTTACAAGCATATCCCTATCCTCACAATGTGTCGAACATATCCTCACATTGAAATGCGATGAAAATATACTTATGCCACAATGTAACAAACATTTCCAATTATCAAAATGTGATGAACATTTCCCATTTTCGCAATGTGATGTACACACCCAATGTCACAATGTGTCAAAAATATCTCAACATTGCAATGAGATGAAAATTTCTCGATGTCCCAATGTAACGAACATAACCCACTATCGGAATGTGACATGCCTATTCCAATTCCATAATGTCACAACAAAAACACTACATCGCAATGTGATGACCATAACCTTATGATGTCATGTGACGAACATAGTAATGTTGCAATATGATGAATATAGTAATGTCACAATGTGATGAATATAATAACGTTGCAATCTGACAAATATTGTGATGTCACAATGTGACGAACATACCCATGTCATCATAATTTGACCAACATATATGTGTTGTCGTAGTGTGATGAACATATTAATATCACACTCTGATGAACACTGTAACATCGAAATCTCATTAGCATAGCCCTGTCATCGCAAAATGATGAGCATATTCATGTCCTCACAATGTGTCAAACCTATCCTCATGTTGTACAATGTGATGAAAATATACCTACATTACGATGTGACCAATATTTCCAAATGTCACAATGTGATGAACATATTCCATTGTCGCAATGTGATGTATACACCCAATGTTGCAATGTGTCAAACATATCTCAACATTGCAATGAAATGAACATTTCCCAATGTTGGAATGTGAAGAACATAACCCACTATTGAAATGTGGCATACCTATTCCAACACCATAATGTCACAAACAAAACCCTACGTCGCAATGTGATGACCATAACCTTACGATGTAATGTGACAAGAAAAACCTAATGATGCATTGTGGCGAACAAAACTTGATCAACATTGGACTGTGATAGTGCCATAGTAAACCATGGTTAAACATAATCAACATGACTCACCATAATCAAATCCACATGTTCTATGGAGGCCATCCAAAGGCATGGTCAATCATAGTCATCCTTAGTCAAGCATAGTCAACCATGATCAACCATACTCAACTTTGGTCTACTTCAAGTTCAACCCTAGTTAACCATAGTCAACCATGGTCAATTTCAATCATAGTAGACCATACTCTTAGTCATGATCAACAATAGTTAACCATAGTTAAGGTAATGGTCAACCACGGTGAATGTCATCCAAAGTCATGGTCAACCATGGTCATGGCTAGCCATGGCCATATATGGACAATAACTGTCAAACATGGTTAACCATTGTCAATCATGGTCAACCAAATTCAACCATGGCCATGGTCAACCAAGGTCAACCATAGTGAATATTATGCTCAACCATGGTGTTACAACAATTTTTTCCTCACTCTATGCATCTTTCTTAGATGGCCTTCCATTTCCCTCTGCATACTTGAAGTCTTGTTTTTGTTCACTATAGAGATAAAATAAAAAAAATTGTAGATATACATGCCTTATCAGTTATACAACAAGCGTATATGTAGGTTTCTCCATTACAACCCACGTACATTGGGTTTGGTGCTAAAAAATTTAAAATTATGTCGGATTTCCATGCCATGTCATGAGATCCATCATCCTTTACCTTCCATATAATGAAAACACTTTGAATCATCCCTTCAATTCCATTTAGAGGCTATAAATTGAGTCATATCCAGGATTAGAGGGAGATTCAACTTTGAGAGGAAAGACACTCTGGAGAAATTTCACTTCATATTGAGTCTGCATCCCTTTGTCCTTGAAAGTATGAACTTCTTGTGATCAACCCCCAAGCTCTTCCTACTTTGTGATGGAGAACCTTATTGACTCCTACATATGAGTTTTCCTTTGCATAGGATTGAAGTGGTGGAGGCCCATCTAGAGGGACTTAGTTTCTCTATTCTGATATCTTCCATTACATAAGTTTGTCACCTATGTACTTATGTTGATTACTTTAATAGAAATATTATTTTCTCATCCAATTGATATCTTGAAAATATTTGAATTAATTTCCATGGGCATATTTGTCTTGTATGTTAATGGATTATGCTAATTTATATGCTGACATTATATATTATCACTACATGCTTGCATATCTTGGTTGTTGAGGACAAGTCACAGGTATAGAGCTTTGGGTTGAATGCTCAACGATGGTCTTCTTCGAATGTCTGGAAGAGGTAGGATTCTAGCCTTGTCTTGTTATCATTTTATTTATATATCATACTTGAGATTAGAATTTATTTATGTGTGTCCTTCCATCTTTTGTGGTTTTCCCCTATCCATAGAGAGATTTTCCTCATAAAATAATTGGCGAATCCACTGGGGAGATCTCCTTTTTTGGGGTATTTAGTGTTTTACTCCTTGATTTTCTCTCTATTTATTTGAGTTTCCTTGTAATATGTTGCTTGAAAAATTGTATTTTTTTTTGCATTTGGTTTTCTTGGCTTAACCCTTTCCCTTGCAGTGTTTTGCTTGGTATACACAGTTTTTCCCTTGATAGTCATGTACACATGTGAGTTATTTGTGTTTAGGGTGCGTATATATGCATATGTTCCCTAAACAATCACTTGCATCATCTCCTAAGTCTTGCTTGGTGAGTTTTGGTTTTAGATATGTTTTTCTTTAACAGACAGATCCCTATTCTGTCTGTTAAGTGCCTATAGAGTGATAGGAATCCTTTTTGTTGTTGAATGTTTGGGTGAATTCATTTCTTGTCATTTTTCTCATTTTGTTTCCTTGCATATTGTTCTGGTTAGTTGCTTCTCGGTATCTTGCTTGGCTTGTTTCTTTTGCTTGCAGTAAGGCATGTCTGTGAGGTTGTTATTCAGTCCTTGCATTCCCTTTTCATTATATCGAAAATACAAAAATAGTTGCTTATTTTCATTGTACTTATGGAATTTTAACTTTTGATTACTTTTCATTGATTTTGACACATTTGGAAAGATTGCACTTCATTGAAATGGTAGAGATTGCATTGTGAAAAATTAATTTATAAGAATACCATCTCTTTGAAATTTAGTGCCCCAAGATGGAGTGCTCAAATGCATGGTCAATTTAATTCCTACATTTTGTCTATCGTTCCCTCTTCCTCCACTCTGATTTATGATGAATACTTTTATTATGGTGACTCTCCCTCTGTTCTCTGGTGTTCGATCTGAAGGGATTGAGTTTCATGATATGGGAAACCCCCATCATGGAGTGACTTCATCTAGGGTCAACGTATATAATCCTTGTCATGTCACTTACATGTGTATCGTGCCCTTACAACCCTTCATGAGTCAGTTCAAAGGAGGATATTATCCTACTAGATAGGGCCATATTGTATACCAGAACCCTGTATGGTTTGCAATCCCTCAACCCCAATCTTTTCCGAGAGCATGGACTCAGACACCGCAACCCCATCTCCCTTTTCTGACCATGCTAAATCTTTCAAAAATATAAATGTTAATGAATGACCCTATGTATCATGATCTATCATGGACCCCATCCCCACTAAGCTTCCTTCATACATTCCAAAATTCAAAGGAAAAATTGGTGAGGACCTGGGTGACCATGTGACTACTTTTCACCTCTGGTGCTCATATAACTCATGGGGGTTGCAATGAAGTGGTACATTGAGTTACCTGGGGGAACATATAGAAATGTCAATTAGATGGTGTTGGTTTTTCTCAACCACTTTCAATTATCGGTTTGTTACGATGCCGACCTAAAACTCTTATTGACTTTTCAGAAAGATAAAGCCACTTATATATTCTATCATATACAAAAGTGGCGTAGACAGAAGAGGTTTATTAAGGCCTACATTCCTCCAGATTTCCTATTGGAATGGTTTCTCAAGTCTTTGTTGCTTTATATTTTGAAGGATGTTTCTACATTTGGATTGACATGTGAGGAAGAAGCCATCTTCAAAGCCCAGTAGTTGGACCTCATATATTCTCAATCTGGGATGCTTTATGAAATTCACCCTGATGCACCGTGATCAAACTATGATCCTACATAAAATCCTAGACCTCATGCCGATGGCATCGTAGGTTCTGCAAGTGCCAAGACTACATACTTAGTGACGAACCAATTGAAAGATTTGTCTCTAAGACAGCCTGTAGTAGGACAAGATTCGACTTCTTCCTCCACGACCACCCAACTGATGAATGTTCATTCTATGAAGTCGCCGTTGAACCCAAATGGTAACCAACAACCAAGAGGTAACAAGAAGAAAGGACAAGGTAATAATCATAACGGTGGGAAAAATAACAATAATAAATCTAGGGATGACAGTAATAATGATAAATCGAATAATGATGCTGGTGAAGGAAAGAAAGAGAAGAGAAAGGTGAATTTTCCTTGTAAACTTTATAAAGATGATCACCTTACTCACTTATGCCCAAAAATTAAGGAAGATTTGAGGCTCATCATGCAACAATAGCTTGCTGTGTTGACCAACCCATTTATGCATAATCAGAATATGACCTCGGGGATCTCTAACACCAAAAATGCATCGAGTGGGATTCAAAACCCACCAAGACATGAAGGTGTCCATGTATGCATTAACATGGTCAATTCTTAGATTGATGTAGCCACTAGATCTCACGATTATAGTTCTTCATAGATTGTTTTAAGTTCAGAGGATCCTCCTCCCCCAGAAACACCCTTCCAGATAAAAAAACTAGAACCTTTGTCTCGTATTCTGAAAGGAGTACTCAAGTGCTCTACCCAAAATCCTAATTCTAGAGCTTCCCAAAATTATTTGTTTGTCGAATATTTGGGCCAAACCCCATGAATGATGTCATCTTTGGAGGTGCTCTAGACATATTCCTCATAAAGGAATTCCTTATTATCCATGTTAGAAGCTATAGACCCATTTGTCTCAAATTTTATCTAGTTATACATTAAGGATGTGAAGCCTCACTTACCTTACCACATGGCCTTTCAAATCCATGTGGAGTACCTGAAAATTACCATCAAGAGTATTTTCATTGATAAAGGTGATTCGACATCCGTGATGTCTCTACGTTGTTGGAAATCCATTGGTTCTCCGCCCTTGTATCAATCCATGACCATGTTAACTGAATTTGATGGGAATTATTTCTAACACCATGGTATCCTTCCCACCTTCCCAATCCAATTGGGAGGAAAGAATGTGGAGATCGACATTGAGGTGGATAATGCACCCCTTGAATACAACCTTTTATTAGACGTAATTGGTCTTATGCCATGACAACTATTGTTTAGACCAATCTTCCTTTGTGCATCCTAGAACTACTGCATCATCAGGGACTATGGTCTCTATTATTGATAATTCACAGTAGGAAAATGAGAATGCTGGTATTAGGATGTATTCCTCATTGATGGGTGCTTTTGATTTCACAACACCAATTGCACATATTAATGTTATTTCCAGTGATTTTTCTTCATTGATGAGGTTCGTTCCTTTTTGTAATTTGTATTTCAATGACCCTTGGACCCCACCTTTCCTAACTATGTCGCATGAAGGTCAGTCACACATTGGGATGGAAATTCCATTGTCAACAAAAAAAGTTGTGCATCAGGTTGTTTTAAACACTACTACTGACTTGGATCCTTCATCCTCATGGATGGACAAGGTGGATCTATTTTTAGATCCCATATGGGTTGATCAATGATCTTGTTCACATGATTTCCTCGACGATACTTTAAATTCAGATGAATCCATATTAGAGTCCATGTCTAGTCCTAATAGGCCTTGGGATGATATGCATCATCGATCCCATTTTCTCTCAGATATTTTTAGGATTGAACATGTTGAATTTAGATCTACCTTAAGTCAGATGGTCGGTCACCCTATGGTTTTGTTAGATATGCATGGTATTTATGCCGAAGGAAACATGGTGAATATTTCTCCTACCATCATGAAAGACATCTCTCATACCCCTGGTAAAATCGAGAACGTATCTATCGGTGCAAATTGTTCCTCTAAAGAAATTCAGTTCTACAACGATATCTTCAAAGAATTATGAGATGTATTCGCTTGGTCATATGAAGAGATGTTAGGGATCGACCCCAGTATTGTTGAGCATTAAATTAAAACTTATATGAATGTTAAATATATTAGACAGTGTCTTAAAGATGTTAATCCTAGGGAGACCCATGTTATTAGGGAAAAATTAGAGAAGCTACTCAATGTTGGTTTCATCGATTCGGTTCCCTTGACCGAATGGGTGTCCAAACCCATTCCCATAGAAAAGAAGAAAGGATTCGTCCATGTATGTATGGATTTTAGGGACCTAAACAAAGCCTGTCCTAAAGATAACTTCCCCACTCATTTCATTGACCATATTCTTGATGAGTGTGCAAGAAGAGAAGTATTTTCCTTCATGGATGGATTTTCAGGTTATAATCAAATTTAGATCAAAATTGAGGATCAACACAAGACAACATTTATTTTTCCTTGGGGTACCTTTGCATACCGAAAAATTCATTTCGGTCTTAAAAACGTTGGAGAAACCTTCCAACATGCCATAAACTTTTCATTTCATGATATTAAACATATCGTCGAAGCTTACCTAGATTATCTCGTTGCTCACTCTCACAAGAGGGTAGATCTCTCAACTCACCTTCGATTAGTATTTGAGAGATGTTGTTATTATCGCATCTATTTGAACCCTCACAAGTGCATATTTTGTGTTAGTTCTGTTCATATTTTAGGATTCATAGTGTGTGAGCATGGGATCATGGTATATCCTATGAAGGTTGAGGAATACTTTGGTTTCCTCCCCCATGAAACATTCAACAACTTCAAGGTTTACAGGGGAAGGCTAACTTCCTGCGTCATTTCATAGTGAACAATGGAAATATAAATAAAGGTTTCATGTGTATTTTGATTAAGGACACTTCTTTCATATGGGATGAGCAAGCCCAAGAATCCTTCGATGCTCTAAAGAAAGCCTTGGTATCGGTGCCTCTACTGAAGCCCCCAGAATACAATAGATATGTTTTTCTTTATATCATTTCATCCAAAGGGACTGTTGGTATGGTACTTGTTCAGGAGTAAAATGAGCTCCATGAGCACATTGTCTATTACCTTAGTTAAAATCTAGTTTGTATTGAACTCAAATACTCTCATGTAGAGAAGCTATTCTTAGTTGTTGGGCATGCGGTTCAAATATTATGACATTATATATTACTCTACAAAACTACCGTGGTTGTGGATATCAATACATTTCAGTACGTCCTTACCAGGCATATCATAGGGGGGAAATACAATAAGTGGATTGTTATTCTACAAGAATTTGATCTCGATTTTGCTTCATAGAAATCCAAGAAATCACTAGTTCTTTCCGAATTGATGTCATACTTCCCTAGACTGGATGAGAAAATTTTTCATGATAATTCAATCGTGGATGAACATATCTTCCTTATATCATATTAGAACCCCTGGTATGGAGAAATTTTGATGTAACTTCAAACCTTGAAGCCATCCCAACATCTCTTGAGAGATGATCGACAATGTATACATCATCAGGATAAGAACTACCTTATTATCTGTGACACTTTGTATCATTGAGGGGTGGATAATATCTTGCATCATTTATTGACTCACAAAGAATTTGAATTTGTTCTCAATGACTTTCACAGTGGAGCATTTGGTGGTCATTTATCTGGGCTTTTGATAGCCCAAAATATATTGCGAGTTGGTTATTTTTGGCCGTCAATTTTTAAAAATTGCGTTGAAGTGGTCAAAAAGTGTCACCCTTGCTAGGTGTTCACTAGGAAAATGCACTCGCACCCAACCCCTCTTCACCTAGGCATCATTGTTGGTCCTTCACTAAGTGGGGGTTGGATTTCATGGACTACAACCTAGCCTCAACTAGGGGGCACCATAATATTATCATGGCCTTGGATCATTTTACTAAATGGGAAGAGGTCATTCCTACCATTAAATTTGATGGTAAGACTACAATTTTTTTGGTGTTCAATCAGATTACAGCCTAGCTCGAAATCCCAAAAGAGATTGTCATTGATCATGGTAGTCACTTCCAAAATGAGATGATGTCAGAGTTAGCATCAAAACTAGGTTTTACACTCAGTCATTATCCTCCTTATTATCCCAAGGATAATGGATAGGTAGAGGCTATGAATAAATCTCTTAAGACCATTTTGCAGAAGATGATAAGCCAAAGTAAATCTAACTGGAACGTGATGCTATTACCTGCACTTTGGGAATACCAAACTATGATAAATAATTCCACTGGTTTCTATCCTTTTCAATTAGTACATGGTGTGGATTCCATTCTTCCTATTGAATGTGAAATCCCTTCTCTTAAACTGGCTATTGAGATCCTACCTAACACATCCAATATTGAAAAATGCCTCGTGCACCTAGAGCACCTTGATGAGCAACAACGAGATTCCTCTACAGCTATCAAAGAAAATAAACAAAAAGTTAAGGTTCAATATGATAAGTATGTTTGTCCCCAACAATATTTTGAGGGTGACTTGGTTCTCCTTTATGACCAAGACAAAGAACTATTGGGGGCAGGTAAGTTCAACCCTATCTTCCATGGTCCTTATATCGTGCTATGTATCTTAGAGAAAGGGGCCTACGAATTAGAGGATTATGAGGGGAACATGTTGGATGAGCCTGGAAATGGGCTCTACCTTAGAAGGTATTATTTCTGAGCCCACAAACATGGGCATGACCTTTTTACATTAGTGTATCTTAGTGTATATACTTCTTTATCTTTTCTTTGCCTCATCAAATTGCTTATTGATCTTTCCCTTGGTTGGAAGATGTCAACATAATCTTTGGTCTACTTAGGATTTGTAGACAGTGCTAGTCATCATACATGGAACATGTCTTCTACCACTTGGGTTATCTATTCGCATAAGGGACAACTGTTGTCTTCAGGTGGCATTTTTCCAGATCCATCAATGAATACTATGGTTGAGTATAGCGTCGGTATAGAGATATTACGTGATGACATTTAACATGGTTTTCCATATTTAGAAGTTTGTTTGGACTCTGAGTTAGTTGTATGTTAGTTGAATGGTAGTTACCATGTGAGAGATCCTACTTTACTCTGACAATTCTCCAGGTACGAATGTTGGAACGATATTTTGATTTTCTTACTTATAATCAGATCCCTACAAGTTCCATTCAAGTATCTGATGCATATGATAATTACATTTTATATTGGAATTTGTCACATAACTAAGTAAAGGAAACACATTCATACATTTATACATTGTAACATATATAAGTAAATCCGAAGAACGATTTTTTTTTTATATTTCATCCTTTCAAGTCCAAAATATATGGTGTCGTAGTACAAAATGGGGCCCACACACTCAAAATACATATATGTATGGTACATAGCATAACCATGGAATATATGCATGTGGTTCCAAGTGTGTCTCATGATAGAACACTATGGATTTTTCAAGATGCTAGAATATTCGCACCCATGCACGGGGTAAACCCACCACATGTCATCGCATCGCCTCTAGCAGATCCTCCACTTGAACCATAGGAATCATGTGTGACAATCGAGATAGGTTCCCCCACACATTTTGTAGAAATATCTCTGTGTCCCCGCCTACCGTATCATCTCCTCAGCCCATTCACCAATGTCATGGGAATTCCTCTAGTCATCAAGTACCTACGTCTGTGTAACAAAGAAATTGTTAATACTTGATACCATACAAAAATATTTGTGTTTTTATTTTTCCTTTATCAAAATTGAAAAACACAAAAAAATGAAATATATAAAAACCATTTCTTACCAATATCCCTATAGGTGGATCCTGGTGGAAATGGCATGTCAAGGTCCCCTATGTATTTGATCCCTCTGTAAGGACATCATCGATGACTATGACATGTTGGTACCACCAGAAAAAAAACTCATCATTGTAGGGGGTTGGAACCATACAAACTCCTATCTGCCTCATCACATCGGTCCATCGTGACATGGCTATATCACGCTGTCCATGTGGAGTAATCTCTACTCTATGGCTCAAACCTTGAACCTTCTCGAAGAAAAACTACAAATTATGGATGAAACTCCAAAATTCCTCATTCAACCTTGTTTGCAATACGTCAAATGGCTCTTCATGTTGGCTAGTAGTGAGGTACACCAGTCATAAACAATGGGTCTCAAACACTCAACCGCATATAACATGAGTGACCTTGATTCCTGGTGCAATGAGGCTGACCTTGATATCCATGTAAGTACAAGCATGATGATATTTAAACTTAGGCTATCGATCACCCTGATTGGGATTTGGATCCCTACTTTATCTGTTCCTGCAACACAGTGGGTGGAAACGTACTCCTCCATAGTCATACCACCTCTAGTCCCTTGGGCCTTAAGATTCACCACCTCATCCCGATGAGACAATCCTATGATAAATTATATGTTTTCCACTTCAATCCTCAATGGTTTTCCATCGATATTGAAGGAATCTATCTTTGGATCCCAATAGTTTACCCATAATTGGAGTAATCTCACTTGAGCCCTCATTCCTTTGAGAGCCCAAAATTTATAAATTCCACATTGTTTCAAATATTTTTGGGCACGTGCGTCTCTTTCTACTGTTGTATCTATCTCCTCATGCTCCCTTTCCCTCCATTCAATAACTATCTTGCAAAGGAAACATCAATTTTTTAGTTAATCCCCTTCAAAAGTGTGTTCACGGACATATACGCAGGAAAACTTATGAAATTCACATATAGGGCCCCATACACATGTCTAGGCTTCAATTTTCCCATGTATATATGGTCATATACACGACCCTATGATCTGTCACCCGCATACACCCTAGTTTCTATGTAATGAACCCTAATACTCAAAAAAATGGGGACTAAAACTTAAATGTAAACCATTGAAATGAAATTAAATGCGTTGGGCACCTACTTGGTCCAGACGGTTTCTGATTTCATTGATAGTATCTCCCAAAATTGCCACCGGGAGATCATGGGTAAAATGGCCTCAAAATCACTATGTGGGTGAAAATCTCAAATGGTGTGGTAAAATTTATTATTTTTAATATTAAAAGAACATTTTTACCCACTTTGTATAGTTTTATGCTATTATTTTCTATTTTTTTCCTTATGGAATAATTGGGCATTGGAAATACTTTGTTTTTAGTGGTTTTATCCATGGGTTTATACGGATTTCCTGTGTCATATTGTCTATTCATGCCTCTGGTAGGTATATTCTTTCATCGGCATATAGGATAGGTTTTCACTCTACTTTTAATTCTTTCATCGTTCTATGACCATGAATCATACACCCTAGGTATGAAACCATTTCTTAGGGACACATAACCTTCTCATTGCTACAAGAAGTGTCATTATTAAGTGGTAGAGGCTTACCAAACATGGGTACCCTAGTTAGAGCCTTTTTGTCATTTGATGCCCATGCAGAAGTTATTCTATAGGATTGAGAGTTCCTTATAGTCCCGATATGACTTTGAGTTTGAACCCCATTTTCTTACTCACAAGCATTCTAACTATTACCTATGGGACTCCCTAAGCCTTGGTTAAGCTCTTTTCCAACTCTCGAAAAAATGAAAATATTGTTAAGTGAACTTGTCTCTTTAACACTCGTTAAATGGTTTTGAAAGGACATCTATTTTGGTATAAGTTTAACCCTTTTCTGGACCAAGTAGACTACTTACGAAAAATTAATACTCTAGTCACCA
Source organism: Picea mariana (assembly GCA_032191745.1). NCBI lineage: Eukaryota > Viridiplantae > Streptophyta > Pinopsida > Pinales > Pinaceae > Picea > Picea mariana. The sequence continues at coordinate 4,984 of JASDQU010169914.1, read as the reverse complement.
TTAGCTAGAAGAGTTCTCATGGGTTTTATTTTATAGTTTTTTCAGGTCTAGGGGACTAAATCTATGAAAAAGGAAATCTTGGGTTAAGTTGTAATTGCATTCCATCATCCTGCTTGCATTATTGAGATTATTTTCGACTCCCACTTTCTTGCTATAATCCCCTTGCCTCAGCAGTTCTCATCATTATCAAAGCAGTGCCTTCCATATATCCTTTACAGCTTGAAATCCTTTACCCGTAGAGGAAACATTCCCCCGAGTGTCAATGCCCCGCATGCACTTCCTTGAATTGAGCATAGGTATGTTCCACTTCTTGGAACTAGTTTCTAACTTGCGACACTCATTTCCTCTCTTGTATCATAACATTTCTTTGCTTATGAAAAAACAAAAATAGACAGGCGGGAAAATAATAGTATCCCCTATCGGAAGAAGTTGTGTCACCTTTGAACATAGCACAAACTCTTGAGTCCATTTTCATCCAAGTTTTGGGTATAACATGAAATTAGGAAGATGAGATCATTACTTAGATTTCACTCCTCCGATTGGTTATTCTTCCAGTCCCTATGGAGAGTTTGTTGATTCATTATATGTCACAAGATTTTTTATCATTATCAAGTCTATGTTGCCTGAGTTATCCATATGACTCATGCTCTTGTTAAAAGGAACTTTAAAGACTCGTGTTGTCCATTCCTCTAAAATATTGAATTTTCATGTTAGCCATACCCTCAGTATATCTCAAAATCACATAACGTTGTTGTTTTTACTTGCACCCTGGGCCTACTTTCATCATTGGTAGGTAACATTGAACCTAGAAAATGACATCTCCTCATTGGTCTCTGACTGGGGGGTTTTCATTGTGCTCGATGAAAAGAAATATATTAACACATTGTGATTCATGTAGTGTCTTCGATTCCATTATCCCTATTTGTGGTTTCCATGCCTTTGTCGTAAATTTTTCGTATTGGTTGTTATTTAGAGGGTCTCTTTCACACACTACTTACATCTAGTGCATGAAAGAGACATACATGGTCATTGGTTTGTGAACATTCTATTTGTATGAGCTTGTCCTAATCATCAAGTTATTTCTTTGTACCTCATGATGGATGATGAGAGATACCTTAATTCTCTCCTTTCAGTGAGTCTCCTTCCATCGATTTTAGCTCATCTATTCTCGAAATGAGACCTAGAGTCCTATGAGTACCTAGAAGCTTGCAATGATCAATGGCAGGTTCTCCCGCCATCGATAGTTGGGAATACATCAATGTATCATGATTGATGGATTCTTCACATGTTCGATCTCAACACCTTTATTCACACTTGTTGAATTTACTCGGTGCCTTGACACTTACTTTCATTATATTTGGGTTGTCTCGCATTTGTTAATGGTATACCTTAATGACTGGTAATCAAATGAAGTCTCATCATGTTCGATATCAACTCCTCTATTGACATGATATATACTTGCACCTTTAGTGGACAGTGTAGAAGATCTCCATCTTACATTAGCATCATCGCATATCTATTGATGTATTTCATTGGAACAATACCGATATGACTTTAGTGATCATAGAAGACCATATTGTACTTCATTGTATACAGATATCTTCAATTGATTTTGAGACTGGAATCCACTGTGTCTTGTTCGTGACCATGAAAACCTATGGTGTATGTCCACTTTGTATTGCCTATTCATGGCCATGAACAACTATTTGATATATATCCACATTGATCTACAGTGTAATTCAGATTGGCAGCCATGTGTACAAAGTCATTTTGGATTGTAATATTCTCATGAGTAACTAGTACTTCCAGTTGAGTCTTCATTACTCCACTTCTAGTAATTATAATGTAGTTCGACTATCGCAAATAATTCTCTGACCTCACACATTAGGGGGAATATGTTACATCAAATGTTTCCTCACTCCATGCATCTTTCTTAGATGGCCTTCCATTTCCCTCTGCAGACTTGAAGTCCCCTTTTTGTTCACTCCAGAGCTAAAATATATATTTTGTAGATATACACACCATATTAGTTATACAACAAGTGTATACATAGGTTTCTCCATTACATCCCATGTACATCAGGTTTGGTTCTCAAACATTTCACTTCATATTGAGTATGCATCCCTTTTTCCTTCAAAGTATGAACTTCCTGTGTTCATCCCCCAAGCTCTTCCTTCTTTGTGATGGAGAACCTCATTGAATCCCACATATGAGCTTGCCTTTGTGGAGGATTGAAGTGGTGGAGGCATAGCTAGAGGGACTTAGTTTCTCGGTTTTTATATGTGTCATTACAAAACAAATTCACCTATGTACTTATGTTTATTACTTTAATAGAAATACACTTTTCTCATCCAATTGATATCTTGAAAATATTTGAATTACTTTCCATGGGTGTATTTTTCATGTATGCTAATGGATTATGCTAATTTATATGTTGAAATTATAAATTATCACTACATGTTTGTGTATCTTGGTTGTTGAGGACAAGTCGCAGGTATAAATATTTGGGTTGCATGCTCAATGGTGGTCTTCTTTGATAGTCCAGATGAGGTAGGATTCTAGCCTTCTCTTGTTATCATTTCACTTATATAGCATACTTGAGATTAGAGTTGATTTCTGGGTGTCATTCCATCTGTTGTGCGTTTCCTTTAACCATAGAGAGTTTTTCCTTGTAACACATGCTCAACCATGTTCAACCATGGTCAAGCTCAACCACAATCAACCATGGTCATGGTAATGTGCAACCATAGTCAACCATAGTTAATGATAGAAAATCAAATTCAAAGAAGTTCTATTGAAGTTAACCATAATTAAGCATGGTCATCATAAAACAAGGTCAACCACTTGATCATTATCAAGTCTATGTTTTCTGAGTTATCCATATGACTCATGCTCTTGTTCAAAGGAACTTTAAAGACTCGTGTTGTCCATTCCTTCGAAATATTGACTTTTCATGTCAGCCATACCCTCAGTATATCTCAAAATCACATAAAGTTGTTGTTTTGCCTTGCACCCTGGGCCTACTTTCATCATTGGTAGGTAACATTGAACCTAGAAGATGACATCTCCTCATTAGTCGCTGAATAGGGGGTTTTCATTGTGCTCAACGACAAGAAATATATTAACACATTGTGGTTCATGTAGTGTCTTGGATTCCATTATCCCTATTTGTGGTTTCCATGCCTTTGTTGTAAATTTTTCGTATTGGTTGTTATTCAGAGGGTCTCTTTCACAAACTACTTGCATCTGGTGCATGAAAGAGACACACATGGCCGTTGGTTTGTGAACATCCTATTTGTATGAGCGCCTCCTAATCATCAAGTTATTTCTTTGTACCTCATGATGGATGATGAGAGATACCTTAATGTTCTCCTTTCAACGAGTCTCCTTACATCGATTTCAGCTCATCTATTCTCGAAACGAGACCTGGAGTCCTATGAGTACCTAGAGGCTTCCAATGATCAGTGGTAGGTTCTCCCACCATCGATAGTTGGGAATACATCAATGTCTCATGATTGATGGATTCTTCACATGTCTGATCTCAGCACCTTTATTCACACTTGTTGAATTTACTCGGTGCCTTTACACGTACTTTCATTAATGTTGGGTTGTCTCTCATTTGTTAATGGTATACCTTAATGATTAGTAATCAAATGAAGTCTCATCGTGTTCGACCGCAACTTCTCTATTCACATGATGTATACTGGCACCTTCGGTGAACAATGTAGAAGACCTCCATCTTACAGTAGCATCATCCTGTATCTGTTCATGTATTTCATTGGAACAGTAGTGATATGATCATTTTCAATAAATGTATTACTACTTTAATAATATATTTATTAAGATATTAATACTTTAATATGTTACATTATATATTAATGTATTAATAATTTAATTTATACATTACAGTAATGCAATAATGTATTAATACTTTAGCAATGTATTAATTAATAATGCATTAATGTATAAATTAATTAATACATTACATTATTAATGTATCAATCAATTAATAGGTTACTTTATACAATAATGTAAATTAATAATTTAATTTATACAATACATTAATACATTAATGTATCATTTCATTAATACATTAATGTATCATTTCATTATTAATGTATCAAGCATAATTAAGCATGGTCATGGTAAACCAATGATACCCGGTGGTCCTGATAAAAGTGATCACAAATCAACGGAGGAGATTGATTGGAGATCCAAATCAAACGGATGTGATCAAATGAAGAAATGATCAAATGGTTGTTGTGCTTCAATGACATATAGTGTGTCTTATGGGATAGAGAACATATCAATGATCACTATTTGTTCAAGGATCATATCGGACGGATCCTAAGAATTAAGGTATGTGTGAATAATTGTGTACGATGGAAGGAATTCGAAGACCAATTTTAATGAAGGGTTTTGTATCCTAATTTAATGGAGAATTGATCGACCTGCAGCGGACTTGTTCAAAATGATTTGGTTGAGAAAAAATGGTCGGTGTATGGGATAGAATATATATATATATATATATATATATATATATATATATATAATGATTCCAGGATTGTGTTGAAGGTGAAGGGGTGTGATGGATGTGTGAAGAGTGAAGCAAGAAGTGCATGAAATTTGAAGATGTCGTAGGTTATCAGGAGGTAGAATGAATGTGTGTTAAGAACCAAATATCAATATAGCATGGAAAAACCTCAGAAAAAGTACTCAATGCCCTGAAAAAGAGATAATTTCATATAATAAGCCTCTTCGAGGGGGAAACCTCCTTTTACCCCACTTAAATGTTCAAGTACAATATGATTCAAAATGAAAATGTCTCCTTGGTGTATATAGGAGACTAGGAGGTATAATTAAAACTAATGGCCTAAAGCCGACATAAATAAAATAACATTACTAATATAATATGCCCCAATTAAGGGGTAATGAGCCAATATTAGGGCTTAACATGCCTCTCCCCTTGAGACAAGTGTTGTTT
>JASDQU010169908.1:5449-21405 GCA_032191745.1 Picea mariana | reverse complement strand
ATGTTGAGAAGCAGAGGGCTTCGTGAAATCCACTGGATGAAGTCAGGAATTGAGTAGTAACATGGATGAAGTCTAGAGGTGGTGAGACTCGAGATTGCCCGTGGTTTGTGGTAGAGGTAAAGTGGAAGCAACCATGAAACTGAATCTAGCGTTAGGGGGATGACTAGACGAGGGTAAATTGTGCCAGAGGCATGAAAAAATTGACAAACACAGAGATAAAAAAAAGGGGTATGGGCTGTAAGATCCTTAGGGTTTATGGATAATTTCATTGATGAAAAGGAAGTGCAAAATTCCCCAACCAAGGGTGACCAAGGTTTCTTTTCCGGAAAAAGAAGGTCACTAAAGGCGACAATAGAAAGCTATGTAAATGCGGGAAAAAAGGGTTTGTATGATTACCAAAAGAACAAAAAATAAGTTGGGATAACTGTGCAGATACAGAAATGGGTACCCCAATGTAAGATGGCTTGGCCTGATGATGGCGCAAGTTTCTTGGAAAACAAGTGAAGGGTTAGGGCCCCATAGTCTTGGATAATTTGCGGATGGACAAATTGACGGTGGAAGAAATGGATGGTTAATGATACTGCGGGGATGCAGTCAAAATAGAACCATGATGAAGTAACCTGGGATTCCATTGGGCAGGCTAGAAAAATGAGGAGAAGGAGTATGTGGCTAGTTCTCGACGATGCATAATACTATCGAGACTCCCATCCCTAAAGGGTGAAAACAACATGAGTGTCAAACTGCCAAGGGGGACTATGAATGGGATAACTCATGTGGGGGAGAGTGCTACCGAGTTATAGTACCGAAATGTAGTGGAGGTGAAAGTACTATTGAGCCGGATATAGGGATCCTAGAGGAAAAGATCGGAGGGTGTGACTGGGAAATGCAATTTGATATTTAGAGGGAATGACTACATGTTAGTGTCAATGATATACCTGAAGGGATACTACTAATGTATAATGACCAAGTACCTGCACACATGAAAACTGAATACCTGACGTGAAAAATATCTGAAGAGAACGATCATATAACAGTTATTCAATAATGTGTGAATGTAAGCATGCATACCTGAGCATGATGTGAGAAAAATGCCCCCTGGGGGTTGAGGATGGATAGTAGCCCGAGGAATGGAATGGTGTAGGTGGCAGGATCCTGATCCCGTGGTTGAAGACGGATCAAAAAACGTACGCCCAGAGCTCCCGAAATTGAGTCTGGAAGTTTGGTAAAAGTGACTATATATAGTGGTAGGGCCCACAATGCCACCTCATTTGTACCTGCTATCTTATTGAGTGGACCAATGATTTTAGAGGAGATTTGGAGATTCCAGGAGATCGAGGCAGCCAATTCCGAATCAATGAGTTTTAGGTTAGTTTTTGTATCCTCCTGCATAGGATTTAGGGTTTCTTTTTGTGGGCAGGGATATATGGATGGCTGTATAGGGGGATTTTATGGGGGTGCCCCCCCCCCAATTCACAGGCGATCGAAGAATTCCTGCGCATAAGTGCGTGGCTGTAACTTGGACAGTCGCACACGGGGGTGCTCAAGTGAGGAAAATAGGTGTGCAGTCGATGCGTTCCTATTCGAATCACAACTGTGCATGGATGCACGACTATTTTCCAGATAGTTGCACATGTGTGTGCAACTGTGTAGCGAACAGGTGCGCCATAAGGCACGTTTGTGTGGGTGACAGGGGTGCATGTGTGTGCCCCTATATCATCGACAGTCGCGCATATGTGCATGACTGTGGGATGAATAGGTGTGCATATGTGCATGCCTGTGGGCAAAACAACCGTGACATTGAGGCAAAGCTGATGGGTGTAAAAATTTATCTTTTTTGGAGATTTTGATGTTTTTATGGGTTGTGATAGATGATCAAGTACTGTATATGTGGATGCAGGTGACCAATGGGACGATGCCAGTTCATTGGCGAGAGAGGGATTGGGCATGCCTGAGGGAGGTGGTGAGGGATGAGGAGCCAATAGTCTGAGACACTTTGGCAGGTTGTGGGCTATTGAAGTTCTTTGAGTGCTCCCTAGTGCGTGCACAAGAGTATTTATTGCAGTTCCTGATTGCTATGTGGAGTCTAGATCTGCATTGTTTTATGGTGCGGGGTGAGCAGCTGGCCATCACTATGGTGGGGGATGTATACTTTCTGACTGGGCTCCATTTTTGGGGAATCCCTTTACTGATGGAGCCTATGGTACCCAGGGATGGGCAGTTGGCTACCTTAGCCCAGAGGTATTATTCGGGGGAGAAATTCATGTCAGGTTCCATGGTGAGTATTGGGGCAATGGATGCCCTTATTCATCGTTGCATTGCAATGATGGTTGTGAGAGTATATGGGTCTCTCATGACTCAGCGGATCAGTGGGGGTCAACTGAGGATTATGGAGAGGGCACTGGAAGGTGAGCATTTTGCCTGGGGATTGATGGTTCATGCCAAGATGATAGGGTAGCTTGATAGGTGTCATGATGCTGACTCAGGGGAGTTTGCCTTTGGTTCTATATTGGTGGTGTGTTTTTTGGAGAGGGTGCCGATGTTTCACCCTAGAGTGATTTTGGGTGCACCTGGTGTGTGAGAGCCGTGACTGAGGCGGTGGGTGACAATATAGGTTCGTCACGATGGTGGGGAGGGTGGCCACTATTTTACGACTGAGGCTGCACGGGTGTGGCATCATATGCCATAGATTATTCTCTAGTATCCGTACAGTGGGGTGGACTTCCAGGAGGACCTAGAGATGGTGCTTTCCTCGAGTGAGGTGTTCGACTGGAGAGGTATGTGGATGTATTTGTGTTGATGGATTGATATTTAGATAGTATAGCATATATTTTTATGTATGGATGGATGTTGATTCTATCATTTGTTTGTTGTGTGTGTATATGTGGGACCGTGCGGTTGGGAGGTTGAGCTGGTCAGAGCACCAGTGCATCAGGGGCCAGTGAGACCACTATGGGGAGAGCCACAGGCCAGGGACAGACGACGGTGGGAGGAGTGTGGTGCGAGGCTGACTGAGGATGAGAGAGTAGGCCGGAGACGCCATTTTGATGACTTGGGGGTAGGGCCTTCTCATGCTCCTCCGACGAGGCCGGGGGAGAGTTCGAGGATATTCGCTGCCACTTGGAGGCAGTACTATAAGGCATGCCCAAGGGCATGTGGTCATGGATTTAGGACAAGGGAGTCCTGGAGCAGTGTGTGGGTGTTCCGGTGGTGTGGCAGACTGTGGTTCAGAGAGTGGCTATAACAGGTGCAATGATGACTAGGTGACTATCTCCAGGACCTGAGGAACCGATAGCTGGTGGGGTACCTCCCCCCGAGAGAGGACCAGGCGATGGTGTTCTAGAGGCACCATGAGTGCCTCTATATATGTTTTTTGTATTTATATAGGCTGGTGAGCCCATTTTTTATATGGTGAGGTGGCACTGTTTTTGTATCTATAGGGGTGAGGTGGTTCACCTACCTATGGATGTTGTACTTGATGTACTATTTTTTGTAAACACTGATGGCACATTGATTGATATATATATATATATGATGGATATACATTTTGGGATCTTTGTGATGTTCACATGTGTTGATGTTTTTAGTGATTTTTATGATGTCTAATATATATGCTGTGACAGACTTGTGATGGTTTATGAATGTGTAAAGGTATCTTGATGTGATAAATGCCAATCTAACACTAGGTTATCCATATGATCTTGTATTTGATTTAATTGTCTTGGAATATGTGTAAATGTGATGGAATCAAAATGTCGAGATAAAAGTCTAACTTGCAGGTATTTGCGGAAGAGGCAAGGATCATAGACACGTTACACATTGTTGAGCTGGAGGAAAACCAGTTGGGAATCTAGTAAGACGCTAAGGTGATGAATATGGAAATGACTGGCCTCAATGAGGAGGCCAATGACGACAATGTACTCTGCTTGGTTATTGGTTGCTGAACCCAAACATATGTCGCTGGAGTGAAGCAGTTCATGTGAAGGGGAGTAGAGCATCCAAGTGACCAAAGAGACATTCTGTGTCCACCGGCTAGCTCCATCGGTGTAACCGATGTGGTAGGCCGATGGAGGAGGCATCTGTCAATAACAAAAATGGTAGGTTAGATGTAAGGCATGGAAAAAAGAAGATTAAAAACTCTAGAAAAAAAACATACAAAAAGAAAAAGCCTAGTGTAGAATGGCTACGCTCAGGCGTAAAATTTCTTTGAGTACAACCTGTTGACAGGTTCTTTGAGAGGATGGCTTTCGGGAGAGGCTAGAATGTATGAACCTTTAGTGAGGCAATGTTAGATGATGTAAGGTCCATGCCATAGTGACTCAAATTTTCCATGGCTGAGGGTATCATGAGTGTTATTGTAAGCAAGGACAAGGTCACCTTCGTTGAATGATCGAAGGTTGACATGGCGATCAAAGGTGGCCTTTGACCATTTCTTGGCTGCCTCATTATTCTGTAATGAAGATTGACGATCTTCATCCAATGACTCTAAGTTCAACAAATGTTGCTCCATTGGAGTAGTGTCAGGTAATATCTCAATAGCGGTGCGTAATGTAGGAATTTAACACTCGATGGGGAGAGTGGCCTCGACCCCATGAACTAGGTGAAATGGTGTGAAACTGGTGGCAGTTTTAATGACCATGCGATAAGCCCATAGCACAAAAAACAACATATGGTGCCAATTGGTTTTGTGTTTTTTCACTGTGCACTGCAACATGGTTTTGAGGACCTTGTTGACTGCCTTGACCTGTCCGTTGGATTGAGGGTAATAGGGGGAGGAAAACACATGGGAGAAGCCTAATCAAGATGAGAGTTCAAAAAAAATCTCATTCTCGAAATGTTTTCCATGATCAGAGACAAGTTGTAGAGGTACACCAAAGCGGGAGATGACATGGTTAAAGAAAAAATGATCTGCAGTGTCAGCGGTGTTGTTGAAGGTAGGCATGGATTCAGCCCAATTAGTGAAGTAATCAACTGCAACAACTATGTATTTTTGTCCATTGCTATATGGAGGGTTATAATTCATGAAGTATATGCCCCATTTGTAGAAGGGGTTGGCAGTAATGACTGGGTGTAGAAGAGTAGGTGGTGCTCGAGCTTTGTTGGAATACAAATGACATTTTTCACATCGCTTCACAGTGTGGATGCAATTGTGAAACAATGTAGGCCAAAAGTAGCTAACACAAATGATTTTCTGAGCGATGGACATCCTTGAGAGGTGGCCCCTGCAAGCACTGCTGTGGTAGTTGTTCAAGACTCTATCGGCCTTGTCGATAGTCAAACATCGATGGAGTATGGTGTTGACCCATCGCCGATATAAGATATCGCCAAGAAGGAGGTAGCAGGGGGCCTAGTGATGAATACGTCGATGATCATCTCAGGAGAGGTGGTTTCCGAATTTACGTGTTCGGAGGTAGACGAGAAGATCGTCGTACCAAGGATCATCTGAAGGGATGTAAAAGAGATGTTCATTGGGGAAGTCGGTATTGACGGGAGTACTAGTGGTATCGGAGGGAAATTCCATAATGAGTTCGGTGAGGATGAGGGATTTCTTGCTCTTGGGTGTTGAAAATTCTATGTCTTACTCCTAAAGGATGACGATCCATCGGGCAAATTTACCATTAATTTTTCGGCGATTGAGCAAGTATTGCATGGGGTTGGAATCTGCTATGACTTTGGTAGTTCAAAGCAGGATGTAATGGCATAGTTTCTAGACTGCAACGAAAACTGCAAGGGCCAATTTCTCTTTGTGATTTTATTTCAAGGGTGTCACTGAAATATTTTTACTAATGTAGTAAATTACATGCTCATGATCATCATCCCCGAATTGGATGAGAACTCCTGCTACTGAGATGGCTGAGGCCGATATGTATAGGATATAGTCGTGGTTATAGTTGGGTAGAATAATCAACGGGGCATTGGAGAGTGACACTTTAAGATCATCAAAATTTGTTTGGGCATGTTCATCCCAGTGGAATGGGATTTCGTTGCGTAACAAGCGAAGGAAGTCGTGTGCACGAGTAGTGTAATCTGGGACAAAGCATCGTAAAAAGTTATCTTTGCCTTGTAGGCTTTGCAGTTAGCACAAATTCTAAGGGGGTGGAATCTCTGTGATGGATTGGACTTTGAGGGGGTCCACAGTAATGCCATGTTGGGAAACAATGAACCCAAGGAGGAGTCCAACAATGACATAGAAAACACACTTGAGGGGATTCAAGAGGATGTTGTACTGACGACACCATTGGAAGATGATTCGTAAATCCTCAAGATGTTAAGTGCGCTTATTGGATCGAGTTGTGAGGTCGTCGTCCAAGTATGAAAGGATGATATGAGACAGATCATGAAAAATGTATCTCATGGCCTGCTGGAAAGTGGCGCCAACGTTCTTGAGGCTAAAATGCATGACACGATATGAAAAAGTGCCCCAAGGGGTAGTGAATGCTATTTTTTACTCATCGACGGGGTGAATTTGAATTTGGTTGTAACCAAAGAAACCGTCCATGAAGGACAAAGCCTCGTGGCCAATGCAATCATCGATAATTTGGTCGATAAAGGGCATTGGAAAGTTGTCTTTGGGACAAGTGTGATTGAGAGCGCGAAAGTCCGTACAGACATGGATAGTGCCTATGTTTTGTTAACAGGGATGGGGTTGGAGACCCAAGATGTATAGGTGATGGGGTAAATGAACCGCGCAACGCATAATTTGTCAATCTCGGCCTTGATGGCTGCTGCTTTGGATGGGTGTAGTGGGTGTTGATTTTGGTGGATAGGTGTGATATCAGGCCAGTTGTCTATACGATGTTTGACAATAGAGGGATCAAGGCCAGGCATCTCTGCGTCTGACCAAGTGAAAATGTCCCGGTATTCCTGGAAGAGAGATTTGTAGGCTATAATTTCTTTAGGAGAGCATGCAGAGCCAATGGTGATTTCCTCTACGACTCCAGGTTTGATGGAAATATTGATTTTGATGGTGGGGGAAATTTTGGCCATATTGCCTTCTTCAAAAGTGTTGGGGGCAGGGATAGGGTTATTGAACCAATATATATGCCCTGATGGGAGAAAGTATTTGGTTTCAACTGCGCATATGGGGTTTTGGTGAGGAGGCGTGAAGGCTCCCTGTGAAAGAAAGAGCGCTCTGTGGTGGAGCGAATCCCATGGGCAATCAGAAGTAGTTAATTCCTCGAGGATGTGTTTGTCACAGTGGAACTATTGAAAATATAGGGGGTCCAAAGAAGTAACATCGGTAATGGTCACCGTGTGGTTGTCTTCTAGTGGTAAATAAGTAGTGAGATTGATGCAAGGGGGGTGTGATGTTTCACTCGACATAAACCAAATATCGAGATACTGTCAATTGAAAATTGTATTCAGATGTAAAATTTCCATGGGGAAATGAACTGGAGAATTGGGGGGATTTGGGGGCAAATACTCGTATAGATTATCTAGGAACTAGGGAAAAGTAGGAAGAGCCTATGGCTCAAGAGAGAAGATATGAATGACCTCGGGTGGTTGGGTAGGGGTAATTACTTGTTCCGCTAGCTGTGGGGGGGGGTGTCGGATTTTGAACTAGGGCCATATGGCGATGCCTGTATTCAATGATCATAGGGAATTGATATGTGAAATGATCAAGTGATTTGCATAGAGAGAAAGGGCATCTCATACGTTCGTTGACTGAGGTTGTGACATAATGGATGTTAGATGGAGGAGGTGCTTGTTGAAAGCTTTGACGGACTGTTGCTAACGTTTGTTGAAATTGAGGTAGTGCAGGGCAATGATGGGTGTAATGAACATACTTTAAACATATGGCACATGTGAATTTGGTTCGTAACCCTTTGCTACCTACAACGGTAGTTATGGAAGGGGTACTAGGTGTGCTAGACGAAGTGACGGGTGAAGTGGGTGCTTGAGGAAGTTGGATCATATTGCGTAGCTTGGGGAGGGAAGGACATCGATTGGTGGGGTGTCCGTATTTCTCACATAGTGCGCAAGGAGGTTGTACTCGGGGGGGAAGGGGAGCGATGGGCTCTTTCTTCTTTCATCTTCCCCCAGTTGTAGCGATGGTGCTAGCAAGTGGGGGTGGGGATGGTGTGGTTGGAGTAAGTATTGGAATCTGCATCGGGGGTCCTTCAGTTTGGGGAGGGATGGATTGTTGAGGAACTATCTGAAGGGGATGTAGATACCAGACAGGGATGGCCAAAACCATATTAGGAAGGGTAAGCATTGCAACTATCTGGAAAGCTTGTATGCCTGGTGGGGGGTAAAATAAATGGATTTGAGTAATGGCTTGGGGTACTTTCTCCCAAACCGGGATANCAGGAATAGGCAGAGCTGAAGAGTTGTCAGGGGTTTCCTAAGAGAGAAGATCTGTGACCAGTGGGATGTCAGGGCTAACATAAGTCTCAGTGGGAGAGAGAGTATCTTCAGTTTTATTTCCATTGGATGAGATGAAACACACCTGTGCCAAAGGATGTATGAGCGGGGGTGATCCATGGTATGTCCCTAGCAAAGATGGGTCTTTAAAGATACCAGGTCCAATCTTGATGAGTGGGTAGGCATCAAGATTAGTGTGGAAAAAAGTGAGGATGTTATCGATGTTGGAGGAAGGGTTAGGCTCATAATGTGAAACTTGGTCAATGGTGACGATCTTCTCGTTATGGGGGAACATCATGGTTCGAAACACGGAAGAGGCGATTGCTTTCATCGCATACATGTAGCTATGACCAAACAAGATGTTGTAATCAAGCAGGGCATTGATAAATTCAATGTCTATAAGAATGGTTTTCCCCCCAAGTTCAACGGGGACATTTTGGAAGATCCATTCGGAAGAAGATGGTCGTCCGTCATAAGCTATTAAGGTGATGGCGGATGCTATGAGCTCAGGGGAACCAAGTTTCTGCCATACGGATTTGGACATGATGCATGCGGATGCACCTTCATCAATGATGCAACGATGAACTGTGATGTTCTAGATTTCAACCGGTATTTGAAAAGTGACGAGAGCGGGGAGACGAGGTTCTCCACTATTGAGATCAAATGTGATGAGTCGGGTATCAGCAGGGTCAAATTCCCCTAGGGTGGAAAGTAATGATTTCTGTTGCGTGGGACAGGTTTGAAGGACTTCTAAAATTGACATGGAAACATGATATTGTGCCAAGTCATCGACCAGACCGTAATTGTGAGCTTCCCTAGCCTGAGGGTTGTGAACATTCATGCACAATGGGATGCGAGGAATACAAAGGGATGTGTCAGTATTAGGGTGAGGAATCATCAAAGGAGGTCTAGTTGTGATTGGGGGTGCTTCGAAGGTGGTAGGATCAAACTCAGGGGGTGCGCTATATTGACGACTACACGTTTGTAGAAGAACTTCTTCCTCACTAGTAAGGAGGATAGTGCGATCCACGCCTTTGCTGGGATGTGGATATTGTCCCATCTGTGGTGGGGTAGGTTGCATCTCCTATTGGGTGTTCATCACTCCTTGGTGTGGAATGGGGTTCTGTAGCATAGCTGGGGGTGGTTGCTGCACATATTGTTGTGGGGCCTACTGAGGAGAAGGCGATGTTGGGGGACATGGTCCATTCACAAAGTATTTTATCCGTTTAAAATCAACGATTTGGGGGAAATGGTGAGTATAGTGAGAAAAATATTCGCAAAGGGCACAAGGGAATTTGGTCCGAATATTGTTGCTATTCCTCCCTTGGAAATTTTTGTTATTTCCCCCCTGAGGGTTCTGGTTCCCCTGATTTTGGTTGCCCCCGATAGTTGGTTCTGTTGGGGGTGAGTTCCTACTGGTCCTGGATTATTATTATTTCGGTTTTTTCCTTTCTTTTTGGCATTATTCGATGGATGGGTCGGATTTTCCGTATTTAGTTGTTCGAAATGATGGACTTGCTAAATGGGAGAGGGTTGAACAAAGTTAACCCCAGCATGTGGTTGGCCTTGTGGAGGAGCAATAAGCTAGGGAGGACTAGGAAATGGTAAGTACATATTATGTTGTGGTAGTGATCCATATGGTACATAAGAAGGCGTGGCACTTTCACTAGTTCTTAGGGTGTAAGCAGGGGTAGAGGGGTTTTTGAAACTTGGTTAGACAATTGGGAACGCCATGGGTGTTGGTGTGGGTCCACTTATGGGTGGAGTGGGGATAATGGGGTATGGTTGTTGATAAGGGGGAGGGGGATAGTAAGGATTTCCTCC
Source organism: Picea mariana (assembly GCA_032191745.1). Classification (NCBI taxonomy): domain Eukaryota; kingdom Viridiplantae; phylum Streptophyta; class Pinopsida; order Pinales; family Pinaceae; genus Picea; species Picea mariana. Next base: position 11,220 of record JASDQU010169908.1, on the reverse strand, counting down.
ATATATCAGTGGATATGGAGGTTTACCATACGTAGTTGGTTGTGGGGGGTATGGATTGTGGTGTGTTGTGGTACCAATCAATCCATCTACGGAGTGAGACATCCGAGGTTTGTCTTGGCCAAATGGTATGGGTCTTGAGGTGTCAGGTAGTACCGTATATAAGTATCTTGACTGTGAGTAAATGAGTTTGAACAGTTGGGCCTTGCTAATGGCTTCTTCTTTAGACTGGGGGAAGGTGGTGGCCACATCTTTAGCAAGGAGGGAAACAAGTGATTTGAGAAACCAATTGAGACATTATTATGGGGTGGCTTCCACTTTGAAAGGACTATGTCACTGACCCCATTCGTGAATGTGGTCAGTGATGTGCATGGCAGAGGTTTGTTTAAAATCTGAGAGTAGTTCGAGACCATTGCCATGATGAATTGGTAGTTGAAAGAAGGTAAAAAATGCTTCAGCCAAGGATTCAAAGGTCACATGGGACCCAGATTTTTCTTCTACATACCACTTGGTTGATGGGCCAGTGAGTGTGTGTTGAAATAACCTCAATTGGATTGAATCGTCCATGATACTGTTTGAAGAGCACCATAAGTGAAAGGTCATGATATGGTTGGTAGGATCGTCTCCCGCTTTTCCTTCAAACTTGGGGATGTATGAAGGCAGTTTTGTAGGCATTGCAGGCCATGTGGGGTCATGCAATATAGGATCATTGGTGAGTTTAGTCAGATCTGGTATGTTGAGGGAAGCCAAGTATGGCATTTGGGGTAGTGATGGAGGATTAGTTCCGGCCATGGTGTGAGTGTTTTCTGTACCTGACCTTTGAGGGGGGTTAGGTGGGGTTGTACTTCCCCCTTGGGAAGAAGTTTCCCCCCTGTTTCTGTGTAAAGGAGAGTGTGGGGAAGTTTGACCTTGAGAAGTGGACCCAAGTAAGGTGGAACTGAGCAAAGCTGATCCCAAGATAGTAGCACTCACATGAGTGTGAAAAGGTGAGTCTGATGAGTCGACAAGACTAGGAACTCCCCCTAGAAGAGGAGGGGGATTTAGCAAGCATCTGGAATGTCGGGGGTTTTGTGGGTCCCCTATGATGTATGAGTAGACAAGTGGATGTGTGAAAATGGTGGTGAGATTAATAAATGAACAAGAGAATTTGCTATAATTTTTGGACCTTCACAATATAATTCACAATCACATGTAATCAAGAAAGCATCATACATAAATAAATTGATAAAGAAGAATATATTTGGGTAGGTGGATTCTATCCACGTGGGAGAACAAAGAAAACAAATGCTCATGTACTAAAATATGTAACGTCCTTCCTCTCAAATAGCACTGGACCTTCCAATAACACTCGACAGTGGGGTCTGAAGTCACCAGAAGAGGAACTAGTGAAGGATGAAGTAATCAGTTATAATGAGGGGTAGAGGGTGCATATCCCGAAAAATATGATGAGATTTCCAAATAGCTACACAAAATCTAATCAAGGTGCAATTGCAGCCCACAATTACCACTTGCATAGAAGTCCTAAAATTTGGTCACTAGGTACCTCGATCAAAGTGTGGAATTTAGATTTTCGGCCTCAGAAATGGGTCACGGGCTGGATGCTGTCCAAGAGGTGGGTGCCTCAAGGGGGGACACACATAACAAAAAGACCTCAGCCTTCGACCCTTCACGGGTATCTCCCTGCCTTATGGTGTAGGAACACTCGACTTGGAGGATTTGAAAGTTCCCTATTTGTCAACTTCTACTGTTTTGACGATTTGAGAACCAGATAACAGGGAGTTATTTAGATGCTTATCCCCAAGATCCTACCTAGACTAAAACATTCTTTTGGCACCTCCTATGGAGGAAAACTTAGTGAGTTTTTAGAAAATTTTAGATGTGTTTGTTTGAGAGATTGGGGGTGTGAAGCAACCTCATTGAAATTAAAATGGGAGTGGATAGTTTTGTCAAGAAAAGGGTGGGGCATTTCAGAATCCCGTTGAAGGAAACTTACTTCTCCCTCCACAATTTCTAGATAAAACTATGTGTGTGATTGGTGAAATTTTCTGAGTGAACAAGTGAAAGTGTGCAAATTTTTAATATTTTAGGTGTCACCTTGCTTCATGTGGACTTTGTGTGGTCCTTACAAGTCTTGATTACCTAAGTTTCTATGTGTCATTGGTACAACCTTGCGGAATTTTAAAATCCCTAGGAAACTAACATGTGGACATGTAGGTACTTACCAATCCTTTAACTCCCTATTGGGATTTAATCTAAGAAATATTTGAAACTATCCTAGATTGTGCACATGTGAGCATGTATGGGCCCATTACAAAAAACCTTTAGACTTCCTTGGTGATTTGATCTAGGAAAGTAAATTTCAACACTATCTTATCTTTGTAGCATGTGGGCATGTATGGGCCCTTACAATTTTAGGATGTGTTTGAAAAATAAACTAAGAGGAGTCCCAAGGGGGTTGTTGTCCTCTCCTAAATATTTCGTCTTTTTAAGGGAGATGAAATTTTCCCTCAATCTCTTTCTGATTCTTAAGATCTCTTTGGGGCACGAGAGAAGAGCATACTCAATGATTGATATCCAATTTCTGGTCCCAATGAAAGTTTTATATGTGATATAGAATGATTCCAACTTAAAATTTTAGTCAAAGCAAGCCATCCATGTGGAAAAATGAAAGGAAAAGAGGAAATAATGATTTTAACCCCCTAAGTGTCTATGTTTTGACTAATCCCTTTATATGGAGAGGGAATCTAAGTGTGGTGCATATTAAAATGTGCATGGAATCAATTTCAAGAAGGTTATGGGCCCTCCATAGATCACAAAAAACCTTACAATATTGTTTTTCTGGACAGATGCACGGGTCTCAGAATAGATAGAGGCACATTGGGCACCAATGCACAGGTTAAAAGCAACCTTTTGGCATAGGTGCGCAGGATGCGCTGAGCAATACAGTGGGTTTGGCACACGTGCGTTGAAGACGGGTTTGTGGGTTAAAAAAACCATGCATGTCTATTATATGGCCGTGAAGAAACTTTCAGATGAAATTCTTTCAGCTCATCTTTGAATTTGGCTTTCTGTAGGTCGACTTGGGCCGGTTATGGTTCCTACAAGTTAAATAAACAAAAGAAAGAGCTAAAATCACCCAAGTGGGGGAGGAAATTGATACCTTTCCCCAATGGAGTCGCCAATTTGTTGCATCTCCTTCGTCACCTAAATGAGAAAAATGAAGACACTTACAAGCCTAGTTGGGTAGCTAGGCAAGACAACAGTGAATGCAAGAGTTAGAAACATCAAGCATATGATAGAAACAAAAGACTAAGCTAAGAACGATAAAAGAAACTATACTAGAGTGTATAAGGACATTAAAACAAGAAATAAACAACATTCATGCCACCAATGGAAAGGATTATATTAGTGGAAAGAAAAAACCAAAGAGAAAGGGAGGCTTATGGGTCCCCTCTTCCCCCAAGGGAGGGCTCTTGAACCCCCAAAGATTGAGCTCTTATTACAACTAGCAAACTTGAAGGAAATGACGAAGAAATCCCAAGCTCATTCACTCAAGAGGTGATGTGAATGGATCAATGAAATGGTGCTTGTATGCTCTTGACAAGGAAAGAGGATCCTCCAAGAGAATATAGGCAGCATAAAAATACAAATGAATTCCTTGGAAATATAGTGCACCCATGGCATCCTTTTATAGCATAGCTTTGAGTCATTATTCAACCAACTTTTAGTGTGAACAAGGGGCCTTTTAGGGCACCCTTAGATCTTTGACTAGCCCCCCAGTTGGATTCAACCAAGATTTGGGTGTCAAATCGACTTGGAAGTTGAACCAGAAGTGGGTGGAAGGCTGACCAATATCATAAATGCGTTGTTCTAAGGGGTGCATGGTTTTTTGCGTTCGCAGTCGTGCATTGTGCACATGTGTTCTTTTTTGGCACTTCTGGATAGTGCATGTGTGCATGCCTCCTATGTAGTCTTAGCGCATGCTGATTTTATTACTGGTGCTATAGCTTTGGACCTTTTGGAAATGCATTTTGGGTCCATGGATGGACTAATGGGTGTTTGGAGATGCCGGATTCCTGTAACCATTTGTGGATGAAATTTTAGTGATAACAATCACCAAGTGTTGGGTATAAATTGAAGCAATGGTGTACATAATGCACTAATATAATGGTTATGAATTAGATCCCGAAAAAAATGAAAGTAGAACATGAAAAACATATCCTAAATATTCTTCACAAAGATTAAAACCCTAGTATATTCATGTGAGAAGAAATAAAACCAAGAAATTACAACAACATGCATGAACAAATAGTTTGAAATAATGCAAAGAATATCTCCAGAACGAATAGAAAGATCAAATATATCACCTAGGGAGTAGAATTTTTGAATATGTGGCTCCAAAGCCTCCTTCTTGGGAGGCTTCATGAATTCCTTGATGTGTATATATCCCCTCCTTGGTTGAGTGATCAAAACACAAAAAACACTATCAAGAGGAAGGAGTCCTAAAGATATCTAGTGTGGTTTTGGCCGCATGTACCTACTATGGATGGATGGATGGATGGAATGACCTCAGGCCTTTATTTATAGGAAAAGTAGTGGTTAAACATCCTTGACATGGTCATAAAATAGTTGTTAAATATGACAAAATCAAGGCTAGGAATATCAACTAGAGTTTATAAATTTCCATTGATAACTACTTTCCCTTTCTAGAAAATTCTGGTTGAGAACAATCAAAATTGTGATTTTGATGGCTCAGTGTATCTTTTGGGGGTACCTTCCACATGATGACACACATTTTAGGGCTATTATTTGCATTAGCTTTAATGGGTCAAAATTAGGATTTTTTATAGCGACTTATAGAGGTATAGTGGAGGTGGTAAGTGAGGTGCAATGGATAGTAAACATGTTGATAATGGCATATTTCAACAAAAACTTGTGGAAATGTCACAATTGAGTAGTTTTTAGGTGATAACATACATCCCCATGATGTGTGACGTTAGGAGGAAATTGTATGACCAAAATACATCACAATTTTATTTGCAATTCTCAGAGAGGACCAAGGAGGGAGACAAGTGTCCAAGGAAGGAGTACCACCTACGGATGAACCATAGAGTACCACCTATCAACAAAAAAATCAAAAGGTGATAGGTGTACAAGATCCCAATAGGGACAAGTTAGGTATATCCATACTCATTAAGAAATCTCATAAAAATGATACAATGGTATGTGTGGCATAAGGGAGCCAAGTGAATGAGATAAAATGGGGTCTCAATATAATACAACATGGGGATGGAAAATACATGCCAAAGTATAATATAGTGATATGAACAATCATACATAGAAATTCCTAGAACAATGGGGTCAGGTCCAACATAGAAGCATCATGACTGCAAATAATATGGATACATAGGAATTGATTCCCTACCCCAAGGGGGAGGGGGAAGGAATAAACTCGAGAATCCCCAATGAACATGAAACAACCTAAGATGCCCCACTAAATAGGAAAGGGGCTCCAAAGATCTCAAATGAGCCACACATTCATCTCTCTTATGACGATATCAAATGATGCTTGGATTCATTTCATTTTTGGTTTATGAACTTGAAATCTCAATTTGATACTTTGCAAGCTAGCTGGATCTTCAGTCAAATACAAATATGAAACTTGGAATCATTAACATATCTACTAGAACATATGAAAAATAGGGTTTATGGTTTCCATGATGAATTGATGATGTAAGAAAGATGGCATGTCAGTCAAATTTGAGTCCATAAAC
>JASDQU010169907.1:9673-21250 GCA_032191745.1 Picea mariana | reverse complement strand
CCTCCTCTGGGAATTCTCAACATCAAATCATAACAATGCATAATGAGGAATTAGGTCAAATTTCTCCCTTTATACCTTTCCCAATCTAGTTCACCATTGACCTCACTTAAGCTAGGCGCTTTTCCTCCTAAAGTGATTTATTTGTCAATTAAGTCCCCCTTTAACAGCTTTTCATTCTAATTCTTCGTTGACTTAGGCTTAAGTGACTTTCCCTAAATATTTTGGCTCATCGTTTAGCCATCAATTCCTCCTTACTTCTCCATATTGTTCCCTGTTTGTGCCTGACTATAGTCTACGGGAACATATAGACTACTAAGTCACTCCCTGCTGGCCTACTCTTGGGAACGGGACATCACAGAGTCCCTAGTCAGATGGAGGGGACTTCCAGTTGAGGATGCTACATGGGAGGGAGATCAGATCCTACAACACCCTAGCTTGATGTTGCTTGAGAATAAACAATCTCGGGAAGGGAGGACTGTAATGTCCCTTTCCATTGATGACTCCATGAGGAGCGACTGAGTAGCCTATACTGGTTCTTGTAGGCTATAGTTGGAAGAAAAGGGAATAAAAAGATTATTTAATGTCATTTACCGGAAAATCCAAAGTTGAAAGTGACATTAAGTAATAAAACAAGCAAAAAAGGTGTTTCAAGTGACTTAAGTGGGTATTAAATCAAAACTTAGGGAAAAGTCACTTAATTAATAAAGTGAATGAGAAATTAGATGAGGAGGGATATAAAAGGAGAAAATTCGACTTAGTTCCTCATTATGCAGATTATGAATTGGAAATTAGGAACCCAGAGAGGAGTTAGGCAACTCCCTTCTTGTTTTGTGGATTTTTGGATGAAACCACCATCATTGACAGAGTTCGATGTTGAGAGACACACCCTAGTCCGTTGGAGGATCACACAATTTCTTCATTGAGCTATAGGTTCAAATTATAGTAGCGAAGAGACCCAACACAAGTCAGTTTGCAGATATTCCAGTTGCAATGTGAGGTTTTTAGGGGGATTTATCAGCAGTCAGGGGTCGCTAGACCCAACTAGGCAGGGAGAGCCAAATTCCTTCTGACCCATTTGAGAGGAGCTAGGGCACTTCCAATGAGACAAATTTCACGATTTTTTGACGGGTAAGACACCCAGATCGTTCCATTTCATCAGTTCATCAGTTTGCAGTGCGTGGGGGTTTTGGCATCCGTCTGGGATTTTGAAAGTGCAACAAAGAGCTAGTTTCTCATCTCTGTGGTAGGGGAAGTGTGTTAGGGAGTAGGGCGAACCATCTGAGACAGATCTCATCCTGTTTCGACGAGTATTGCCACTAGGGAGAACTTTCCAGTTTTCTGCAACAGTTTTACAACACATTTTTGGTTGCATGCAGTGCTTTCTTCCGTGCATGTAGTGGATCTACCTTGCAGAGTTCAGATCCATCCATCTATCGTCGTTATTCGTATTTTCCAGTATCTTGTTTTGTATTCCAATTATGATCGACCTCTATAAAGATCTAGCTAAAGAGATTTGTTTGAGTTTCTGCATATCATCTTATATTGTCTCTTATTTTGCTTAATAAAATTGTTGAGTTGGTTATGGTTCCAAATCTATTTGCTTGCACTGTATAATACTATTAGACACGAGAAAACGCATCCAAAAACCTTTTTTTAACTCAGCCAGAAAGCCCAATGCATCAGATTTGCAGTCAGAAACCCAGAGTTAGCAGTTGATATCTAGATCCGAGGATCCGAGGATATTATAGTTGACTCCCAACACAAGTTATCACCCCCAGACAAATGGGAAAACTGAGATTGTCAACAATATGGTTGAGGGGTACTTGTGTTACTATGTGTCCGGGCAACAAAAGGCGTGGATTAGATGGCTGCATCTTGGTGAGTATTGCTACAATACCACCTATCATGTGTCTATCGAGATGAGCCCATTTAGGGCATTATATGGCTATGAAGGCCCGTCATTTGTGGAGTTGGCATTCGGTGAGAGCAGGTCTCCCAAGGCCAAGTATTGGATTCAGGAGAGTCAGGACATCCTGAGGGTCCTAAAGGACAACTGAAGGATGGTGCAGAATCAACAAAAAACATATGCAGATAGCCACCCGGTGGAGTGTAGCTTCGAGGTGGGTGATCTGGTTTTTCTAAGACACCAACCCTATCGACAGTCTTCTCTGAAGAAGAGTGGCGCAAAAAAACTCCAACCACGTTTCTATGGACCATATAGGGTGATCAGGAGAGTCAGAGAAGTGGCTTATGAATTAGAGTTACCAAAGGGAAGCAAGATTCACAACATGTTCCATGTTTCTTGCCTCAAAAAGGTCTTGGGTCAGTAGGTTGTTTCTTCCATAGACTTGCCACCATTGGATGAGGAAGGTCATTTGATTTTGGTTCTTGAGTAGGTCTTGGCATTTAGAGAGAAACGTTTGAGGAACAAGATGATAAATGAGTACTTAATAAGGTGAAAAGATTTACCAGAAGAAGACTCACATGGGAGGGAGAGAAGATTTTGCAGCACCCTGGGTTGCAGTTGCTTGAAGACAAGCAATCTCGAGGAGGGAGGACTGTCATGTTCTCTCCCACTTAACCCCACTGAAGGGTGGACATAGTGGCATAAGGGGGCTCCTTGTAGGCCATAGTCCCTAACTAAAGGGGAAACATGGGGTTTAATAAGTCACCAAGGGGGTAGCAACTTGTTTTGATGGTGACTTAGGGAAAAAAGGAAGGGTTAACACCTTGACTTAAGCAGCAAGCCACCCTAAAGAAGGGGCAAAGCCAAGCGCAGGAAACTATAAAAGAAGGGAGGCTTATTTGAAGACACAAGAATTCATTTTGGTATATTCCTTTCTGTTTTGGGAGGCGGTTGCCTCTTCTCTGTGGAGGGTTGGTAAACCCTCAGTTCTGTTGAGTTTCAGTGGGCACTCACCCTAGCTCAACCATTGTTTACTCGTTGCCTCAGAGACATAACCATTGGAGATCTAGTTAGTAGAGAGGTTCATTGAAGGTTTGGTGGCTGCATCAAAGGACCGAAACCATCTCCAAGAGAAGCCGAGTTGTTGTTGTGACTTGTGGAGAGCTGGAAATGTGGTTCTGAGGAGGTCGATTGCATCTGAAGCTGCAACAAGTTCTGTTCTAGCCCTTAAAGGAGGCCGCATCTCATCTTCTGTGATTTGGGGAGGGGCTGAGCCCATTTTAGTGAGTCGTGGCACATGGTAGGAGGCCAAATGACCATCAGTTGAGGCTACGAGTTGGTCGGACTGTCTAGGAGGTTTTTGTTGATATTATGGTAGCTGTGAGAGGTATTTACCTCCACGTGTAAACCTGACAAGGATAGAATACTCCGGGAAGCAAGAAGAAACCCTAATGAGTTGGCTAATAACCTTAGAAGACTTGTCGGCTCAAGAAGATAATTTATATTAGGTTATTAGCCTCCAAGAGAAGAAGTCGGCCAGAAGAATTAATATATACTGAATAAACAGATACCCAGAATGAGAAATCGGCCCAGGCAGTTAGTTATAATTAGTATAAATACAGGAGGCCAGTTCTCATTCTGGTAGGCAGTCTCAGACTTGCAGAGCAACAACTTGTGCGTAGGTTTGAGGAGAGTTGCCATTGCAGCTGCTGTAGCTAGCAGATCACGTTTGGCTTAGACTATCTCTTGGTTAGGGTTTGGACTATCTGATCAGCTCTTGTTGGTGCGCTATCCTTGGGGAAAGGTGCGGTATCCTTTGTTTGGCTATCTAGCCTAGGGTTTGCTTCTGGAGTAATTCTCTGTCAAGGTTAAGGTGCTCGAAGGGTGGCTTCGGCCTATGGTTGGGTGACAATAGAGATATTGTCAATGGTAAAATGAGCACATCCATCATATTCTAACAGGTTATGGGCCGACACCTCCTTCATTCAGTCTAACCGCTAGAAGGAAACATAACCAGAAGGATATTAAGCTTGTTGAAGAACTGTCGCTAGGGTTTCTAGCAGGAGCAGTCACCAAAGCACTGCCGCTAGGGTTACTAGCAGGTGCAGTTGCAGAAACCCTAATCCTCTTNGTTTGACCAAGTCAAAGCAGCCATGACTTATTCTATGAAGTCAGAGAACAAGTTAGATGGAGCCTATAACTTCAGAGCGTGGAAGACAAGGATTGACCTCATCCTTGCCAAGAATAAAGTGCTAGATATCGTGAAAGGAAAGATCGTGGAACCAGAGTTTGAAGAAGGAAAAGAGAAGGAACCACAGAACGTTGCAGTTATGGAGAAGTTCAAAGACGGTGGCATCAATACCATGAGTATCATAGTGGAATCCATAAAAGACCACTTGATACCCTACATCTCCCAACTTGACTCATCAAAGAAGATGTATGATGCCCTAACAAACCTCTTCTCAGTCGGAAACATTGGACAAATAACGACTCTGAAGAATGAGCTCCGTGACATGAAGATGAATGATGATGACAACATAACATCATACTTTGTGAGAATCTCTCAGTTAAGAGATCAACTACAAGCTATTGAAGAAATCGTCTCAGAGAAGGAATTGGTAAACATAGTACTCAATGGTCTTCCCAAGATGTGGGATGCATTTTCCGCAAGCATGAACACAAGGAAGGAGTATCCGACATTTGAATAACTTTGGACTTGTTGTGCTTAACAAGAATCAAGGATCAGTGCAAAAGAGAAACCCCAAAAGAAGTACGATGATCAAGCCTTCACAGCAAGGTTCAAGAATTTCAGGAACACAAGGAAATTTGGTTCAAGGAGGAAGCCAAATCAAGAGAAAGACATTTCAGAAGTACAATGCTTCAATTGTCGAAAGTATGGCCACTACAAGAATCTTTGTCCCGAGATAAAGAAAAGGAAGGAGAAACAAGAAGCATCAGTTGCCGAAGAAAAGGAACCTACAAAGAAGACTAAGCAGGATGAAAGAGACTTATTCTTTTGAAGTTAACAATACTCTTCTTAGTTCTTGTACATATCTTGTTTGCATCGTCTTTGTACATATCTTGTATATACATCTCCTGGAAGATAATGTGTTCCAAGAAGAACTATACCGATGGAAGAACAACAAGATAAGGATTGATATCATTAGATAATACATGAAAGAATGAAATACATGAAACAAATCATGTGGAAGCTATTGCAAGATAAGTCAAATCAATCATGAATAGACTTAGAAGAAGCAAAGACAAGAAAAGAAGTCAACAATCAAGAGGAAATTGGAGAAAAACTCATGACGTTTTGTAGAAGACAACAAGACGGAAGCATGGACTTGGTTAGACAGAGAGAGCCAATTATATATTGTAGAAGACAATAAGGATTAGGAGGGAGCCGATTATATGCACTCATACATGAAGCAAGGATTGGGAGGGAGCTAATCCTATGATCCATTGAAGATGATGAAGTATATATCCATGGTAGTAACCATGAAAGGCAGTACATGCTCAGTTCAACCTCAGAAGGTTGTCCATCCAGATCCATGATCCTATGATAAAAGAAAGAAGTGGAATCTTTAGGGCATGGAATCTATAAAAAACTCCATGGACCCAAAAGCTAAAGAAAAACATGAGGAAGAACATGATGATTCCAAGAAAGAAGAGAAGCCCGAACAACCAGTCATTATATCGAGAATCACAAGATTACCAGCCTAATATGAAAGCAATCAAACAGAACTGAAAGTTGTGATGAAGAACAGTGTACAGAAGGCTTATAAATGAAAGCATTGCAAGATTCAGAACTAGAGGTTCTCCCAAACAGAGGGAGAAGACTATGATGATTTCTCGTTCCGGTAAACCAGACACACCTCTACATGAGTCATTATATAATCCATGGGTTGGAGTGCTACATCAAGATGAATGCAAAGACTGTTCTCCAGAGCAATTGAACAAAGAGCATATGAAGAGCAACCTCAAGACTTTGAGGCATACCAGGAAGAGACTCTTGTATACAGATGGAAGAAGATAACTTGGTGAAGAACCTCCAATGCACAGTAGAAGCGTGGTGAAGATTCTCTATAACAGAGATATTGTATCAAGATGATTACTCAGTAGATCAGATCTCATGATGACAGAAGAAGTGCCACATGGATATGTTCCAATGTTCCAACATTGATATACTTTATTGATCAGAGCTACATGAAGCCTTCAAAGAAAAACCAGTGCTCCAGAATGAAGTACATTTGAAATCAAGCATTACATTATCCGTGATGAAGTTCAGAAAGGAGAAAGAGGTTCTCCAATACATATCTCCACAGATGAGCAAATAAACAGATATCTTGGTAAAGCTTCTATCTAAGATGAAAGAGTTTACGTACTCAAGCTGGAGCTCATGGAGACGACTTCCTTATTGAAAAAGGAAGACATGACTCCCAGGTTGGGAGAGAGCACTGATATGTATTGATTTATGGACAATCATTTTTCAGTTCGAAAAATGGTCCAGGATGAGCAGCTTCCTTTCTAGTTCGGAAAGTGGATTGAGATTTCTGACGGACAGCGATTTCCCATTGTGGTTAACATGGGAAATGGTCCAGATTGCTGATGTATCATAGACAGTGACTTCCCATTGTGGTTAACATGGGGAGTGGTCTAGGGCAGTCTCTCTTCTTGAGGGTTACTCAAGAAGATTGGCCCGCCTCGCCAGACAACGATTTCTCATTGTGGTTAACATGAGGAATGGTCCATTTTGGAGGTTGATACAGGACAGTCTTTTCCTCTTGTGGTTAACAGAGGAAATGGTCCGGACAGTCATTCCTTAGGGTTTATACATTCTCTCCAGGGTGCACTTTGATTAATGTAGGAGGAATGGCCTAGGGTCGGGAATGGTCCAGGCTCAGCAATCAGGGACATGCATTCCTTAGAGTTTATACAGTCTCTCCAGGGTGCACTTTGATTAGTGTAGGAAGAATGGCCCAGGGTGGGGAATGGTCTAGGTTCAGAAATCAGGACAATTATTCTTCCTTGCTTGAGAAGAATAGTCCAGACAGCTCATCATTGATGTTTTACCTTTTTGAGGGAAGATATTTTTTCAGATCTCACAGATGTGAGTGAAAGATTGACCCAGATGATTCAGTTTATATCATAACATTGTTTCTGTGCAGGTTGATATTAGATGATTGTTATGAAGACTGCATGACAATAGATGTATACTACTGTTGTGGATGTGTTCCACTGTTTGTGACTATACGTTACTGATCAAGTACTTGTGTGCTACTTGGTGTGGTAGTGTACCACTGGATTGTAGTTATGTACTACTATGAATAGACACGGTTGTGTTCTATTTTGTTTTGATTGCCTTGAAGACTATCAACAATTTATTGGAAAGAATTATTAGCCAGATGAATGATGAACATAGATTTTCCAGACAGAAAATGGTTCAGAACATTTACTCTTCTAGATTAGAAGAATGGCTCTTGTATCACTCTATGGAGTGAGCATCATGTCTGAGAGATGATGTAGCTGATGATGATGATGGTGCTCATGATCTAGTCTATATAACTATGTTGATGCTATCAAGTAAATGGTATGTTTTGTGCTCAAGACCATTACCTGTAATACCTCCCTAGCTAGGAGGGAGTGTTGATATTATGGTAGTTGCAGGAGGTATTTACCTCCACGTGTAAACCTAACAAGGATAGAATACTCCGGGAAGCAAGAAAAAACCCTAATGAGTTGGCTAATAACCCTAGAAGACTTGTCGGCTCAAGAAGATAATTTATATTAGGTTATTAGCCTCCAAGAGAAGAAGTCGGCCAAAAGAATTAATATATACTGAACAGACAGATACCCAAAATGAGAAGTCGACCCAGGCAGTTAGCCATAATTAGTATAAATACAGGAGGCCAGTTCTCATTTTGGCAAGCAGTCTCAGAATTGCAGAGCAACAACTTGTGCGCACTGCAGTGCCTAGTCTTGTGCATAGGTTTGAGGAGAGCTGCCATTGCAGCTAGCAAATCACGTTTGGCTTGGACTATCTCTTGGTTAGGGTTTGGACTATCTGATCAACTCTTGTTGGTGCGCTATCCTTGGGGNATCCATCATATTCTAACATTTTCTTGGTGGACAGATTGCAGATTGACAGAGAAGGACGAGTGACCTCGGAGCAAGGAGTCAGGAGCTTGGAGCAGGACCGAAACAGCAAGGGGTCAACAACCCATCACTCTCAACCAAGGCTCAGGTTTTTTATCTGGTTAGGTGTTCTTGTAGCGACATAACAGGCCTAGTAGCTCTTAGAAATCGGTATTTTGTCTACTGATCTGTCTAGTGACTGCTGAGATACATTTTGAGGCATGTATCAGTATTTTGAAGCACTTAAATTTTATGCTTGGTTACTAGTATTCCCGTGTGTACGAAAGTTGTGACAACAACCTCTAGAGGGTTTTACTGCTGGAATTAACCCTATTACAAAATTGGAGAATAATATTTGAAAGCACAGGGATTCTACTGATATGTTGGCTATTTCATGCTTATCATCTACTGTGAAAAATTGAAATACACTGTGGGAAATAGACTTGTTGTAGACTAGTTTTATCCTTCCTTCTTAGCTTTAAAACCCTAGGGATTTTACACAGAGAGAGAGAGAGAGAGAGAGAGAGAGAGAGAGAGATTGACCATATTTGCAATAGAATACAATAAAGTGTGTGAGTGATCAATTTAGACTAAGTCACCCAAAAGAGATAAGGTAATAGAAAAGTACAAATACAATACATGTTCACTAGAGTGAGTCTCATCAATTCTTCTTTGCTAAGAGAAAATCATCCCCAATTTCTGTTGTCATAGGGTACAACCCTCTGTTACCAACATTGTAATAATATTGCGATATTGGCGATATTATCGGCAAAACGGGTCTCGGCGATATTATCGGGGAAAATATCGCGATATTTACTCCCGACGATAATATCATGCTATTTACGAAAATATCGCGATAATATCGCACAATCATTGAAAATATCTCAGGCAGGCGGACAGGGTCAGAAATAAAGCCCGAATTTGACCTTTTTTTTGTCATTTTGCAAGTGAAGTGTGGGGTTTGGAGAGAAAAGGAGAAAGAGGCAAGTTTGCCTTCAACCAAAGACGAGGAGGAGCGAGATTTTGAGCACTATAACTTGTTTGATGTTGTTGATGCTTTAGATATTTAAAAATTTGAAAAAAAATGAATATTTTTGTATTTTTTTTGTTCTTACGACATTTTTCGATATTTACCGATATTTTCCCTGATTTTGCCGATATTTTCATTTTTGGACCGTCGGCAATATTTTGCCGTTGCCGATGTTGGTAACACTGGTACAACCCTTCCAGTGAAAGAAAAAATAATCCTTATACCTTGTGTAGTTGGGGTCTTTAGAGAGACCCATGTCCCTACCAAAAATCTTGCTTGAACTAGTGGTAGAATGCTTTCTTGAGAAGAGGTTTGTGAAAGAATGCTAGTGGAGGTTCTCCTTGTTGAAAAGGAAAAATTGAACAAGCATGTTGAAAACCAAAAAGGAGAAGCACTAATGTAGGAGGAACAAGAGGAACTAGTAGCATAGTGCACAAAATGATGGAATGCATTCCACTTCATAGTTGTAATGCATGGGAACAAGGAGTGAACTAGACCCCTTTTCTGAAGTAGGATGATGCTATGAAGGATCGGATGGTACTACGAGTCCTTTTTGTTGAGGTTGGAGGATCCCATGAGTTGGTTAGAACACTATGGAAGGGGTAGAAGACTATGAGAACAACTCTGGATGGACAACAAGAGGTAGGCCTTGTTACCTTTTAAATCTGCACTTGTAAATATTCAAGTCCATGCAAGAATGCAAACCTAGGGCAACTTACTAGAAACCCTACTCAATGTCACCTCAACAGGATTTCCCTTCACTTTAGACTGGCTCTCCTCCGACACAAGGGGGGTTTCCCTATGTGATTTCTAAATTACCCTTATAATTGTTTTCAACAAATTATATTTAACAATCATAAGAAATTATGATGTACAATGGATATTAAATTCAAGTAGATTAGTGCTTATCCTTGGGCCAAATGGAGTCAAAACACTTTGAAGCTTGAAAGACTAAATGATAGACAATATTAAACCCAAGAAGATGCTTAAAACAATAGTCAATCTCAGTCATAACAGTGCTGCAAAATCAGATTCTAGCCAACCATACGAAGCTCACAAAGACACAATAGTATGTTTATTGCATTCTTGTCTTTTCACATAAAATCGGAATTTGGAAATGAAGTATAAGACAGTCTTTTATTAAAGTGGACAAACCAGATACATAGCATAAATCAGATCTGAAATTAGGGCCTAAAAAAGACTTATAAAGTCTCTTTTATACCTCTAATGCTAAAGATAAATCCTAGGGCAGCAACAATATTTTCAGCATAAGAGAGAAAAGGACAAGGTACAATATTGTTAAAGTAAATATCAGATTATAATGGTCAATTAGATATTAGACATAGGCATTAATAAAGTCACTTGGACTTTAGGTCATTTATGCTTTTATGCTTTATTTCACTTTAGTGTGCTTTTTGGTCTATCCCACATTCATAAAGTGGATTGACTCAACTAGCTTGTAACTCCTTATAAGAAAGCTTTTGCTTTCTCATTATAATGCAATTTTGATTCTCTTTATGTGTTCGTGTTATCATTATATGGTATCAGAGACCTGTTATCCCCTAGCCTAGGGATAACTAAGGAGATCACGTCTTGAGGCATGTTATCCCCACTTTTAGGGATAACTGGGAGATCATGTCTCGAGGCCCACTAGTCCTAGACATGGAGTACCAAGAGCAGGATTGACCTGAGAATGGCCCTGGAGGGCCCATCTTTTATTCTTCCATCATCTTCATCTCGTCAGCAACAGCAACATTCATCACCATCGGCTTGGTCCTGTATCAGAAGAGGTTCTTGCTCCATGAGGTAATTGGTCCAGGTATCATTGTATGTGTCACTTTTGATCATTAAAACCTTTAAGTATATGCATCTGATTCCTTTTATTTCTAACAACTGCTTGGATCTTACATTTGCCCACTTGACCATGTTTGGGGGGATTGATAGGGTGCCCTAGTAAGCCTGTGCACATAGGTTTTAGTTTGCCACTAGGGGGGGCTTTGAAAAGCCATCGTCCGCTCCCATCATAGCATCACTGTTTCATCTTATCTTTTTCTCACTTGTCCCATTCCCCTTGTCCGGGCATTGGGTTGACCTATTTTTCAGGATTGCACCTTACCTCGTGGGAAGAAGGGGCTAAAGGCCCAGAAGGTAAAAGCAGTTGGTAAAAGATAAAAGCCTAAGGATAAAACCTCGAGATGCTTCGCCCAGGGATCCCCGAGAAAGCAATAAAGGGCTTCTCAGCAAGAAACAAGAGGGACCCAGAGAAATAATAAAACAAGACCTAGTCAGAGGATAGGGGGTATCATCACGAGCCAGCCTATTAGGTTCATGGGTACCTAGCAGTATGACATTGCCATTAGCTAGTTACCATGCCAGGGTAGTGACTCTTGGTTGCATGGCCAAGGGAAAGGGGGTCTCATCACGAGCCAACCTTCTCATTTCTGCGAAAGTACTTGTGGGTAACGTTGTCATCTCTGGTCACCATGCCAAGGCAGTGTCCCTT
>JASDQU010169906.1:2471-16144 GCA_032191745.1 Picea mariana | reverse complement strand
TCTAAATCTCTTGGAAAGTTTGTAAAGGTATGTTGGAGATGTGGAAAAGAAGGGCATTACAAGAAGCAATGTAGATCCAAAGTTGAGAAAAAGAAGGGATCTAAAGAATCTCCTTCTATAGAATAAAAGACCTCCAAGGAAGAAGGAGGGGATGTGTACTTGGATTATTCAAGAACAAATGCAGATCATGAGGCATGATTGGTTGACTCGGGTGCATTGTTTCATATGACTCCCCACATGGAGCAGTTCTGTGAATATTAAAGGTATGATAGAGGTAATGTTTTCTTAGGTGATGATTCGATAACCAGAATCATAGGATGAGGAAAATTCAAGTTGAGTCTCATAGGAGGAAGGATTAGAACACTTCCTGGTGTTCTACACATCCCAGGTTTAGCCATAAATTTGATTTCCATAAGAAAAATGGACGATTCAGGGGTTAAAACAATATTTTAAAAGGAAACCTGCAGGGTGGTTCAAGGAGAAATGGTGTTGCTAAAGGGAGTTTGGTTTGGAACTCTGTATAAGCTGCAAGGAAGCACTATTAGTGATGGGTGTAATAGTTCCATTGTTCCTGATATTGGAGTTGAAGAAGAAAGAACCCCTATAGTCTCTGGAGAAAAGGTTATGTTGTGGCATCAAAGACCGGGGAATATCAAAGAGAAGGGTCTTCGACTACTACACGCTAAAGGTATGTCTATCTTCTCTCTNAGAATCAGGTAAGATTCCCCTCTGGTGCAATGAGGACAGAAGGAATTTTACAGCTAGTTCACAGTGATGTTTTTGGACCTGTGTTAATCCCATCATTGAGAAAACCTGTGTAATATGTCTGATTTATAGATGAATTCTTGAAGAATACTTGGATATATTTCTCATGAATAAATATGAATTCTTTGACAGGCTTAAAGAGTTTAAGGCTCTTGTTGAGAATCAAACAGAGAAAATAATTAAGGTGTTGAGGACAGATAATGGCAGAGAGTTCTGCGAGAATGAACTTGAAGAATTATGTAAGAAGTGCAGTATAGAAAATAAGAAGACTACTTCATACACACCTCAACAGAATGGAGTTGCAGAAAGGATGAACATGACACTGATGGAAAAAGAAAGGTGCATACTTAGTGGTGCCAGTTTAGGGAAAGAATTCTAGGCAGAGGTAGTGGGTACTGCATGTTACCTGGTCAACATATCACCCTCATCAGCATTGGATGACAATACTCCACAAGAGGTATGGACTGGTAACCTTCTCTCATACATCTCAAGGTATTTGGCTGTGATGCATATGTTCATGTTCCAAAGGGAAACATGAGTAAGCTAGATAAGAATGTTGAAAAGTGTATCTTTATTGGATATAAAGATGGTCTCAAAATTTATAATCTTTTTAACCCAGAAACTAAGAAGGTAGTATATAGCTGAGATGTGGTATTTAGAGATATGAAGGATGTTGTTAAATAGGAAGTCCTACCAAGTAAGGAAGAACTTAAGAAAATAGAGTTTGATTTAAAGGATTATGAATTGGACTCTACAGAAGAACATGAATCAGAAAAAGAAGATCCTCATACTCCAATATTGAGGAGATTGGTTTGAGAAAGAAGGCTACTGGAAAGGTATACTCCATCTGATTTCCATTCAAATTTTGTTGTGTCTATTACTGATGATGATCCTAGAACTGTCAAGGAGGTAGTGGATTCAGAGGACGAAAATGTCTGGAAAAGGGCCATGGACGAAGAAATGGAATCTTTGGATAAGAATGAGGCTTGGGATCTAGTGGAGTTGTTGACTGGAAGAAATCCCATTCACAGTAAATGGGTATTTAAAAAGAAGCTAAATATAGAAGGAAAAGTGGATAAATACAAAGCTCGGTTAGTAGCAAAGGTTATTCCCAGGTTGAGGGAATTGATTTTGGTGATATTTTTTCTCTTGTTGCCAAGTTAACCTCTATAAGATTTATGTTATCTGTTGCTACTGCATTTTATTTTGAAGTACAACAAATGGATGTGAAGACAACATTCCTACATGGGGATGTGGAAGAAGAAATCTATATGAAGCAACCAGAAGGTTATGTTGTGAAGGGAAATAAGGAGTTGGTATGCAAGTTGAAAATGTTGTTGTATGCTTTAAAACAATCACCAAGGATGTGGTATCAAAAATTTGATACTTATATACTGGGACTTGGCTTCAAAAGAAGCAAAGAGGATCACTGTGTGTATTTTAAATTAATTAGTGATCATTTGATTTATTTGGTTATGTATGTGGATGACATGTTTCTTATAGGAAATAACAAGAAGATTATCCAGGATGTGAAAACTCTGTTGTCCTCTAAATTTGACATGAAGGATCTCGGTGCTTCAAATTTCATTTTGGGCATGGAAATTAAAAGAGATCAAAAAAGGAGGAAACTCTGGTTAAATCAGATAAAATATGTCAGGACAATATTGTAGAGGTTTAATATGTAGGAATGTAAATCGATCAAGGTTCTTATTCCTTTTGGTGTAAATTTATCTGCGGATCAGTGTTCCAAGACACAGAAAGAGGAGGAGGACATGTCTCGTGTTCCATATGCAAGTGAAGTTGGCAGTTTGATGTATGCAATGGTCTGTACTAGACTAGACATTGCACATGTAGTGGGATTTTTGAGCAGGTATATGTCAAAACTAGGGAAGGAGCATTGAAAAGCACTAAAAAGGGTTTTCAAGTATCTATGTGGCACTGCTAGCTATGGATTATGCTACCAAGGAAGACTGGGATTGGACATAGTGGTGGATATACATGGCTTTGTGGATGCAGACTGGGTTGGAGATCTAGATTGTAGGAGATCTACAAGTGGGTATGTGTTTAACCTGTTTGGAGGAGAAATAAGTTGAATGAGAAAAAGATAGGTTGTAGTGGCACTTTCAACTACATAAGCTTAATACATGGAAACCACTGATGCAATTAAGGAATCAGTATGGTTACAAAGATTGTGTTCAGGCATTGGGTTGGTACAACAAGTTGTAAGGATAGGTTGTGATAGTCAAAGTGCAATTTTTCTGGCAAAGAACCCGACTTATCATTCAAAGACAAAGCATATTGATATTCAATATCACTTTGTGAGAGACATGATTGAAGAAAAGAAAGTATTTTTGATGAAGGTGGACACTTTGAAGAATGTTTTAGATTCATTAACAAAATTTGTGAGCACTGAGAAGTTCTCTTAGTGTAGAGGATCCATGGGCATTGTTGCCCTGGATTGTTGACTATGTAACTTTGTAACCCCCTATATGCAAAGAAAAAAAAAAGTGGGAGAATGTTGGGTATGTGTTATATTCTTTGCACGAATGTTTGTATTTACCATTGTATATTTTTTTTTCTTTTACTGAAAATATGTTTGCAGTAAATATTGTACAAGGTTAAAATATACACACCCTCGAGCTAGGACTAAACTCCACCAGGGTAAAGGGATTCCTAGGCTAGGATGAGACAATTGGAAGTTGCACAGTCAACATGAAGGATTTCATCCCAGGAGCCAACTCACACTAACATCCTACAACCTCTCATTACCCACATTCATGTTCCACCCCATAGAGTGTGCCCCTTCTTTGCTCAACAGTCCTTCATCTACCCCACTTCCCTTCCAAGGCTTCAACAATATGTCGGACAGGAATTCTCAGAGAACTATAGCTGTCATTTGTCTCCCTCTGGGAAAATCACTTCCCCAACAACCTCTCCCACCTGGAGAGAATTTCTTATAGGCCTGACAACCTGCTTCTTTAGTCCGCAGGCCTGGCAACCCAACTCTTCAAACTACAACCCTTCCAACCTGCTTCTTAGTCCATGTCCTTAGTCAATTATTTCAGGGTGATGGCAACAACAACAAATCGTTAAGGCATGGTACAAGATTAGGAAAAGTACATGTGCGTAGTACTTCAAAGGAAAAGTATGGGATATCTCAAGGTGCCTACTGGTTCCAGAGTTGTGTGCAAGTTGTAGGGGTTGATGATGGAGGGGATGGATTTGTGCATGAGTGCATGAGTGAATAGGGAAAGGATCCCAAGAAAGACTATTTTCCCCCACCTATATTTGCATGTGCCATGATTGACACATGGCTCTCTTGGAGGTTGTTTCTCTCCACTTGGGATTCATTCCCTCTTCCATGAGACTTAGGATAAAGAAATTGTCTTTACAATAGTCTTTAGGAAATAATAATATAATATTCCTTTTGAGATAAGCCATATAGTTTAGCCCCTTTCCTAGGCTCTTATCCCTCCCTTTCTCTTCCTAGTGGAGCTTAGTCCCTCAACTCTTTTATCATGGTTGGTCTACACGCAACGATGTATTGTAATAATGATATGTGTGTTTACATATACAAAAATAGGCTCATTGGCCTTACAATCTAGGCTCTCTGACCTAATCATCACATAAGCCTCCTAGATTATAATCGCTTGGCTCACTAACCTAAAAAACATGTTTACAATTCAGTTGGGGCTTGGCCTTGGGGTATTACATCATGCAACATGATTCCCCTTCTTCTTTTCTGCAAATTTTGATAATTTTCCTTCATCTTTTGAGCCTCCTGGTTTGTTGAAATCAATAGGCACACTTTTATTCACAGATGGAGGAGATATTTCACCATGACTGCCTGTTTTGCTGAGATTTAAAGTTATTTTCTTAAGAAAATAGGATAGAGGCACATCATCATAATCCTCTATATTCTCCTTGTGCTCATTTTCAAATTTTCCTAAAAAAACTCTGATTTGGAATTTTTGGGGTTTGCTCCTTTCTTGCAGACTGCCCTTTGCTCTCTCTTGTTGGTTTACTGAAGAAAATTCATTTGGAGTTCTTAGATGAAGTAGGAGTCTACCTAGGAATATATTTGACATGTTTGTTTCTAGTTGTTTTGATGTGCCTCCTTGTATAAACCTTTTTAATAACAGGTATATGTTTTGAAGCTGACCCCTACCCTTCCAACGAGCATTTTATCATACTTATGGTCAAAACAGTACTGGTTCACATATTTGATTCAGGTTCTTCAACAACAATATTTCCTTCAATTTGAGTTTTTATTTTATTAGATTAAGTTTCCTTTTTCTTGGATTTAATTTTGGCAGCGACACGTTCAATAAAACTCCCCCAGAACAAAAAATGCTCATGGGATCGATTCAATTTGTTAAAATGATCAACCATTATCAACTTGATCAAGCCTATAGAAAAAATACAATGGGGTGGGGTGTTTGGTCTTTTCTTGACCTTTGATGACATTTTAATCAGACTTTTTAAAAGGAAATGAGGCAAATTCATCCTAATCTGGCCAGCAAGATGAGCTAAAAACTTGAAATGATACATGTCAATTCTTTCATACCTTCCCTCGCACGTCTAATACATATGGATGAACTTCAAGGCTTCATTCCATGAGGGTTTCAACCAGGACCTATGAACATTCTGCCTCCAATTTTCACCTCTAAGTTCATCTTTTAGAAAACAAATTGATATCGATTCCTATAAGGGTTTATTTCTTGAACCATATTTCACCATCGATTGGCAAGCCAACTACCTATCCAATAATTTCTTTAGAAAGAGAGAATGAAAGCTCTACAATGTTCACAACTTGTCCATCAAAACCCTCTGCAAACTCTCTGGCAAATTCATACCTGGAACCCTTCAATCTATGAAAAAAAACCATCCAAACCGCATCAGTAAACCATTACACAAGCTCATGTTTTCATTTGATAACCTCGACACCCTCCGACACATTATGAAATAGATGACCCCCTTTTCCCATAAATGAGAGTAAACTAAGTGAAACTAGGAGAGGTGAGTGAGATGGGTGATTCGAATCGCAGATATTTCGCTCCCAAATTAACAGTTAACTTGTTTTCTACGATAGCCCCTCCACAAAGGAAGAAAAAGGTGGGTGAACTAGAACAATGATGACACACTTTACATAAAAACGGTTGTCTAGAATATTCCACAGCTGACAGATCAGAACATGTTCATCGACCATCTAAACGATAATGTTGATCAAACAAACTCATAAGAATAATGATGTTCCATATTACCATGTCCTCCACAATTCTAAACTAACATGGAGTCAAACACTCAATGACCATCGAATCATATCAGGTGTTGGTATTTTCATTTGGAAATGCCAATCATAGAGCTTTGATAGGATAGTGTTGGATTTTCATTTGGCAGCACTTTATATAGAATCATACAATCGTAGCGTTGGTTTATCATTTGGAAGAATTTTTATTAACACCTATTTTTAATAACACATAACACAATACCTAAACAAATTTTAATTTTTTGGGTTATAAATGGAAACAATACATGAGCCCACATATCCCAACTGGATTTATAAACTTTGTTCTCATATCCCCATGTTTGATAGGATTGATCTCTTAAATGTACAAAGTTCTGAATTTCAATGTATTGGATCAAGTTGCTGAAACTGGCATACCCAACATTTATACGTGATAACATTGGCTCCAACGGGGATGGCCTCCTCCCTGCGAGGTGAAAAAGAACCCATTGTCCATGTGCCTTCATCCATTGGGATGATCCTAACTTGTAAACTGGCTGGTGTATTTCTCCAATTGAAACCAAACCCACTCTTCAAGTTGTAAAGTGGAATCTAAAAACAATGTTGCAAACTAAAAACTGAAATGAAAATTCACTACTGAAAAAGATGCTCATAGTATTGAGCTTATTCACACACCTACCCACTCTAACTGATCCATGAGTTTTTAATAAAGTGAAGTCAAAGATCCAGTGCAACCATATAAGCACTTTATCCATTGTTTTCTTTTCTTGCATATCTTTGTCTAGGAACAAAATGCAATACTCACTTAACGACAACTCAAATAATAACTTGTAGTCAAACTTAATATTGACAAAAACTGAAAATTCTGAAAGTTTGATCTCACTTAGTGACTCCAATAACACTACAAAATGATCCTCGAAAATATGCAAACTGATATGGCTTTGTATCAGCCCTCCCACTACTCTTTTGTTTTCATAAAAACTTAACTGATAACTGTCATAAAAGGGATGAGAATCTGCATAAGATTGCTCCAATAAAACCTTTGTTGGCACAAAAGACATGGTTGATTATGAGACTAACTTTTCATCTCCTCCATATTCAAATTCATGGTTTTCTAATGGCTGCAAAATTTTACTTCTAAAATCCTCCATATAATCAACTACAAGATCATTGAAAACCTAAGAATGCTACTTCCAATTTATGTTGTTGTGATCTTGCTCCAATAAACTATGGTGATTTTGCATCAATTTTCACTCCTCTATTTTGTTAATGATTTTGAAATCTTCTTTCAACAACTAAAATGAAGAAAAACATAAGGACAGGGGGTTACCTTCAACCAACTCACTATTTTCTTCATATTCAATAGCATAATTGTCATACGCATACTGAATGTTTTCCTTAAATTGTTGAGAGGGATCATTTTCTAATAGAGAACATGCATCTGGTTGTTCTAAGAAATAAAAATCATAATTAACAGCATAATCAACATCATACTCATCATACTTAGGCACATCAAACACATCTGCAATGTCATCAATCAAGAACATTGGGACAACAACTTGCTCTCCAACAAGCTGATATTCAAGTTCACTTTCATGACCTTCTTCACTGAAAATTTCGAAAACATTCATGGCAAAATCAACATTTTGTTCATCATGAAAAGACTTAAAATTCAAATCAGTAGCAAAATGTTTTGGGACAGTAACTTGTGGATCAAAAAACTATTCATTATTGTTTGCAAATACATCAACATTAAAAACTTCAAGAAAATGCATGATTTTATTAACCCTCTGCTCAAAATTTAGATCAGGTGCTTTTTTTTCATGGTCACTCTCATGTTATACAACATCCAACTCCTCATTTTGAATCTGTTATGAAAGATTCTCATAAGTTTGAAGGTTATCTTCCACTTTTTGTGCATTGTTAAACATTCATTGCAAGGTAGCATACCTCCTCTCCATCAGACGAAAAGATAAGTCTGGATGGAAGGTTGTTGCATAAGACAACATATCAAGAGCTTTTGGTGGATGAATCTTTCTAGGCATCATGTAATACAAATTGGAAAACCTCCCACTGAACATAGAGATTGTTTCATCCTTATTTCCTTTCATGGCTTGAAACTCTGCAAGATATTGATCCCAAGACTTTCTTTTACCCCAAAACTTCAGAAAAGCATTATTCAATTCCTCCCATGAGTTAATGGACTCAAGATGAAAATTCCTAAACCATTCTTTGGCATCTCCTTGCAATGACTAGGAAAAGTCTCACATAAAAACATCAACATGTTCAATATCAAACAAATCTGAAAAATGTTCAAAGGATTGGACATTTTTCTCAGTTGAAATATTCTCAAACTCCCCATCAAACATAGGCAAGTATTTATAATGCTTTACTGGAAAATCATGTAGGATATGGGGTAATTTTAAAGGCATATTTCTTTGTTGAATCTTTGAGGGTCTTAGATCAAGTAAAAGAGGTGAGATATCAGCCTTGATCTCATGAGGCTCATCATATTGAATATTCATCATTAGGATCTTGTTCAAGATCACCAATACAAAAAAGAGATGTATTTACAGCTTCAAAAGAAGGATATACATTTTTTAAAGGAGAATAAAGTGCAGATTTTTAGTCTTCATTTTAATACAGCAAGTAAATACAAATGATTTTAACATGTTCAGGAAAGGACAAGAGGTAACTGAGAAAAATAATAAGATCTCTTGAAGAAAAACTAAATCTTTGATCCATGGTTTTCCCATGATGTCCTTCCATATATCTGTCAATGGATCTTGTCCCCCAGTTGAGTATTTGAGTCTAATTGAAGCATGATTGGAGTCTCTAGGTGAATGGTACAACCTTCTTTGTGTTTGACCTATGTTCACCATCAGAAGTCAATTATGTTCTTTGTCGTTTATCCCAGGGAATATTTCACCTTCGTTCCCCGACAATGGTGCCAAAATGTTATCACTCCATAAATTTCCATACATATGGAGATAAGTCACAGAGGTAACCACAAACCAACTTGAGGCTGGAAGCTAGCCCTTCCAATCCAGAGAGGGATCTCGCTCTTCAAATAAATCACTGAAAGGATTGTTTTGGAATTTCATCCAAATGCTAGATCTCTTAAATAATAGGGTTTATAAAATGATATTTTGGCAGAGTTGAGGAGAATATCTTCATTGGGCATGGATTCAAACTCAGATATATCAATCACATAACCTCCAAGACTGGTTAATATGAACATGAACACTCAAAGGAAATATATATGGCATCAAGCTAGACATTTGAATTGTTTTGATATGGTGATAGAATACGAAAGACAATCTGATAAGAGCAGAGCATTTCACCAAGAATGAATTCAACAACCATTTTCAGACTTAGAATGAAAGTCAAACGAATGTAAAGATATCGAGCACAATTTGATGAATTCCATACCCATTCAAAATAGAAGGACGACATAGTATCAATGCTCAAATGATAATGAAACATAGCACTAATAAAAATGAATTCTGATTCACATATTCTCCATTCAAACATGAGGAAAAACATTTAATGGAAGTAACTGAGTAAAACAAAAAATCATACATAGAAATAGACTGCAAGACACCATAACATGAATCTTTGAAGAAATGCTCAGGTACTTCTGCTCGAATAATTTGTATTGATATAAGAAATATTACATGCAACAAGAGTCTCTTCCTTCACACTTCAATCCCTATTCTTTCTTTTACATCCTTTTTATAGAAAGATCATCTAATATTCAGAACCATAATTTCTAGAAAAATTTAATTACAAAATATCCCAAAATATAAAAAATAATATGTATAGCTTCTATCCTTAAACTATATATGGAAAATATTTCAACCAAAAGATAACCTCACTCGCTTCCTATTTGACCCAAGATACATAGATGTCCAATCTGTTGAAGAAGTGGATATTTATCTACTCGCTAATATTCTAGAACAAAATATGGAACTTGTGCTTTGTCTGCAACCCATAAGATCATAGAAAATATGCCTGATTTAGGTAAAGATAATCTTCCTTAAATATTTGGATATCCATCCTGCCTGAAGTAGATATGATTCCCCATAATAACATCAAAATCCCAAAGAAATAGGACCCAATCCCTTAATCGTATCATATAATACCCAAAAAGTGATATGACCTGTTATAGCTGATTAATCTCCTCAAAAAATGCATCAAACCTTCCAAGGAAAACAAAGGGATCCATCATATGTTGTAATTCGTTATCCCAATTAAAGTTCAGTTGTTTCCAAAACTTTGAAAACTGGGCAATGCCATTTCATTTGGTAGCGCCATATTCCATACTTTACCATATAGTTTCATTTGAGAGTTTCAACAACCTCAATTAATGTATCAAGCCTACTAGGCTTACCCTCTTCAATCCTTTTACTTTTCTCATCCATGATTGTTTTGGCTTTGGCCATCTTCCTAGGAATTCCACTTTGCAGTTTCTTTGTTGATCTCTTTTTAGCTACTTGTTTTTCTTCTAGCAGATGTTTAGTCTTGTTTTTTCTAACTTCCTTTTGTTGTTTTGTTCTTTTTCTTTTTCTAACTTGTGTTTTTTCTTCATCTTCATATTTGTCTTAATCTATATTTATAACTAGGTCTTCCAGAGAAGGGTTCAATCTGATTTTTGCATTCAACCTCAATTTGTTGACATATCTTGTATGAGGTTTTCTTGTCTCATATACTACAACTTGTGTAACATGTTTCCCCTTCTCCTTTTCTACAATTTTTGATGATTTTCCTTCATCTTTTGAGCCTCTTGGTTTGCTGAAATCAATAGGCACACTTTATTGACGGATGGAGGATATATTTCACCATGAATCCCTGTTTTGTTGAGATTGAAAGTTCTTTTCTTAAGCAAAGAGGATAGAGGCACATCATCATAATCCTCTGTATTCTCCTTGTTCTCATTTTCAAATTTTCCTAAAAAACTATGATTTGGAATTTATGGGGTTTTCTCCTTTCTTGCAGACCACCCTTTGTTTGCTCTTGTTGGCTCACTGAAGGAACTTCATTTGGAGTGCTTAGATGAAGTAGGAGTCTACTTAGGAATATCTTTGACCTTTTCTTTTCTAACTGTTTTGATGCGCTTCCTGGTATAAACCTTTTTAATAACAGGTATAAGTTTTGAAGCTGGCCCCTGCCCTTCCAACGAGCATTTTCTCATACTTCTGGTCAAAACAGTACTAGTTCGCATAGTTGATTCAGGTTCTTCAACAATAATATTTCCTTCAAGGTGAGTTTTGATTTTCTTAGATTGAGTTTCCTTTTTCTAGGATTTAGTTTTGGCAACAATACTTTCATTAAAACTCCCCCAGAACAAAAAAATTCTCCTAGGATCGATTCAATTTGTTCAAATGGTCAACCATTATCAACTTGATCAATCCTCTATGAAAAATATAATGGGTTGGGGTGTTTGGTCTTTTCCTGACCTTTGATGACATTTTAATCAAACCTTTTAAAAGGAAATGAGGAAAATTCATCCTAATATGGCCAACAAGATGAGCTAAAAACGTGAAATGATACATGCCAATTCCATCAAATCTTCCCCTTGAATGTAAAATACATCTGGATGACCTTCAGGGCTTCATTCCATGAGGGTTTCAACTAGGAACTCTGAACATTCTACATTCAATTTTCACCTCTAGGTTCATCTTTTAGAAAAAAAATCAATATTGATTCCTATAAGGGTTCGGTTCTTGAACCAACTTTCACCATCGATTGGCAAGAAAACTGCCTTTGCAATACTTTCTTCAAAAGACGAGAATGAAAGCTTTACAATTTTCACAACTTTTCCATCAAAACCCTCTACAAACGCTTTGGAAACTTCATACATAGAACTCTTCAATCTGTGATAAAAAACCATCCAACCCGTATTAGTAAACCATTCCACAAGTTTAGGTTTGCATTCGATAACCTCGGCACTCTCTAGCTCATTACGAAATAGATGAACCCCTTTTCCCATAACTGAGAGTAAATTGAGTGAAACTAGGAGAGATGAGTGATATGGGTGATTCTAATCACAGAGATTTCGCTCCCAAATTAACAGTTAACTTTGTTTCTTTGATAACCCCTCCACAAAGGTAGAAAAAGGTGGGTGAACTGGAACAATGTGACCCACTTTACACAAAACTGGTTGTCTAGAAGATTCCCTAGCTGACAGATCAGAGCACGTTCATTGGCCATCTAAACGATAATGTTGATCAAACGAACCCATAAGAATAATGATGTTCCATATTGCCATGTCCTCCATAATTATCAGCTGACGTGGAGTCAAACACTCAATGACCATTGAATCATATCGAGTGTTGGATTTTCATTTGGCAACGCAAATCATAGATCTTTGAGAGGATAGAATTGTCTTTTCATTTGGTAGCGCTTTATATAGAATCATACACTCGTAGCGTTGGCTTATCATTTGGCAACACTTTTATTAACACCTATTTTTAATAACACAGAACACAATACCCAAACAAATTTAATTTTTTGGGTTATAAATGGAAACAAGACATGAGCCCGCATATCCCAACTAGAATTATAAACGTTGTTGTCAAATCCCCATGTTTGATAAGCTTGATCTCTTAACTATACAGAGTTCAAAATTTCATTGTATTGGATCAAGTTGTTGAAACGGGAAGACCCAACATTTATATGTGATACCAGGGTGAACATAGACAATATCTTAAATGTGGAAGCCTTTTCCCAAGATTCATCTCTCCTGAGGATAATTGAAAACTCATGGAGGAAGTCATGTTGGAAAGATTGGAAAAATATATCCATAGTTTTCARAACGACAAAATCTCGAGCCTAGATGGTTTTCCAATAGACTTCTACAAAGGTTGTTTTGAGATTGTGAGAGTGTACCTTCTAAAAATGATCGAACATTCAAGAAGATCTGAGTAGACACATGCCCCCTTCAATGCCACCTTCATTTCCCTCATTCCGAAGGTAGATGATCCAACAAGTTTTGATCAATTCAAGTCCATCTCACTTTGCAACAACATCTATAAAATAATTGCAAAAATCATTGATCTAAGAATTAAAGACACCCTAAGTGAAAATGTTTCTGAAGAGAAGCTTGGATTTTCTAAGGGGAAGACAAATCCATCAAGAAATTGGGGTTTCTCAGGAGGTTTTACACTCTATATACACTCAAAAACAAAGATTCATTACCTATAAGGTGGATCTCTCAAAATATTTTGACAAAGTAAGATGGCTATACATAGGACTACTATTAGTACACTTGGGATTTTATCATTCCTTTTTCACTTGGATAATGAAATACATCTCCACCACACCCTTCACTGTTCTAATCAATGGATCAGGTAACTCCTTCTTCCGATCAGAGAAGGGCCTCTGCCAAGGATGACCCCTCTCCATGCTCCTCTTCCGGCTAGTGGTCGAATCTCTTAATAGAATGATCCATAATGAAGTCTTAGCAACAAGGTTTAAAGGTATAAAAATCATATTCTCCTTCTCCCTTTCACACCTACATTTTATTGATGACATTATGATCATTTGTGAAGGGAACATATCATATATCTCTACTCTAAAGGATATTCTTAGAAATTTTTTCCTTGCCACGGGCATGGAAGTTAATGTGCAAAAATCTTCCCTTCACACTTGGGGCCTT
>JASDQU010169905.1:26974-37647 GCA_032191745.1 Picea mariana | reverse complement strand
TAATGCATTATAATAATGCATGAAAGCGGTTTGTTTCTAAGGGAGAATGAGCTCAGGGATTTGGTTGTACAATTTGGTGAAATGCAAATTGAAGGACTTGATAGTCTCACCCTCCTTATAGGTGATGTTGTTGTACTCCCGTAACTTCTCGGCTAGGATTTTGGATTTCCCATAGGTAGATTTGACCCAATATACTAACTCCTCCCAAGTATATAAAATCTTAGGAGGGAGATCAAAGAAATTGGTCGCAACCTTCCCTTCAAGGGATATCATAAATAAGTGCATACAAGTATCGTTGTCATTGGCTCCTATGTTGTGACAGGAATTAGAAAATGCTACCAAGTGCTCATTCGTAGTGACAGTGTTAGTCCTTGAAAACAGAGGGAAATGTTCTTTGAATTTAGGAAGTGGACGAGTAGCAGGTTCTAGGTTAAGAGGGGAGAAAACATGCCATGGGGTAGTTGTAGCATCCTCTTCAAATTGAAAAAGCCCATACTTTTTAATGACTTTGGCGGGGTTTGTAGTAGATTGAACAGGGACTTGGTGACTATATAAGATACCAATCACTGATGAAGCTGAAGATTGAAATGAAGAAGCACCTCTAGTACCACCAGAGACACCTCTAGATGCCATCTTGTGAATGATAGGTAAGGGAGAGAATGACGAACTAGATGAATCAGACAAAGTTCTCCTTAGAGTACTTTGTTGGAAGTGGACGAGTAGCAGGTGCTAGGTTAAGAGGGGAGGAAACATGCCATGGGGTAGTTGTAGCATCCTCTTCAAACTGAAAAAGCCCATACTTTTTAATGACTTTGGTGGGGTTTGTAGTAGATTGGACAGGGACTTGGTGACTATATAAGCTACCAATCACTGACGAAGCTGAAGATTGAGATGAAGAAGCACCTCCAGTGCCACCAGATCCACCTCTAGATGCCATTCTGTGAACAATAGGTAAGGGAGAGAAAAACGAACTAGATGAATTAGACAAAGTTCTCCTTAGAGTACTTTGCTGGGTTGACAACACAACTTTCCTTCTTCCTATTTCAACAATAGGATTAATTTCCAATGATAAACCTCTTCTTCTCCTAGAAATACGAGGGTCTAAGGACATGAAAAGAAGATCAAAACTATAGGAAAAAGAAAGCTATGGTTGATTCCTAGGCTATGTTTTCCTAGCTTCCCAACATTCTTGGGAACTTCTATCTTTTTCAATTGCTTCCCATGAGTGATTAAGATCAACCCAAGTATTAGCGGTATCTAAGATGGCATTAAACAAGTTTAAAGCAATGATGGTATGATCTTGAAGACCGGGCTCAATATTGGGCTACCTTGCAACAAGTACATTCATTAAGAAAATAAATAGTCAAAGGATCAATATCATAAATGTAAATATATTCAATGATAATCAAGCATAAAAATCAACCAGAGAGATATGAAAGATCTCTCTAGTATGGTCACCAAATAAATGTTGAGGAAAAGATATGAAATAATCTACTCAAGCATTTTCAGATCTTGATTGGCTAAGGAAAGATAGACGAGAATATCACCCTATGTTTATAGCCTCAAAATTTGTTTCCTAATCCACAAGTATTAGTTACAAGGGCTTAGGCTTATTTTAAAAAAAATAGAAGATTGTTGTAAAATTCAACATTTTATATACTTTTCTGAATATAACAGATGCAAAAGTAAATGTGGAGACAAAAGAAAAAATACCAAGTCACATATTAACACAGATGAGACAGAATAACAATCGCTTA
The DNA here is from genome assembly GCA_032191745.1 of Picea mariana. Classification (NCBI taxonomy): domain Eukaryota; kingdom Viridiplantae; phylum Streptophyta; class Pinopsida; order Pinales; family Pinaceae; genus Picea; species Picea mariana. Next base: position 35,890 of record JASDQU010169905.1, on the reverse strand, counting down.
TTTCATTCCAAGAAATCAAACGAATCGTTCTCTTTACAAAAATCCCTGAGGGAGTTTGGACCAAAGTCAAACTTAGATATCCCTGATGAAAACCATACAAAAGGACTTCTGACAAAAAGTAAAAACTGAACTTTAAAAGATGGATCAACTTGCTATGGATTGTTGCCCGCTCGACTCTACACAATATCCTTTATCAGTCATGAAATTTAATTCATAAACAGACAAGTCTACACAGACTATCAAAGATAGATCAACAGCTCTGAAAAAAAGTGTCTAAATGATGTAATTCAGCTTTGAATCTTGCTGTCTACAATAGGACCCTGATGTCATAAAAGAGAATTAGGCTTTTAATGAATTGAAGAATGAATGAAAAATGAACTATCTCAATAAAACTCAAGAGCAAACCTTAGTATGCTTTCTCCTTCTATCCTCCTCTTGTTCTTCCTTCTCATTTATCCTTTAAGCATTCCAAATTAGTTGAAGTAGTTCAACTACCTCTTTTAGTTAAGTTAACTAAAACTCAACTAACTTTTAGTTTAGGGGAATAATTAATATAATAATAATAAGGGTCTTTAATAAATAATACTAGTAGGTGGACCCCGTGTGACTCTCTTTAGTTTCTTAACAAAAATAAACATAACTAGTCAATCAATCAAACACATCCCTCCTTGTGGATCCCATTATCATTCTCATAATTTGAAAATTAAATATCAATGCTATTTTAAACCATATCCAAACATATAATATCCAAAATATCCAAAAATAGTATGTTGTCCAAAAACTTTAGCAGTCAACAAATTAATAATAAAATATCCTCAAAAACCATATTTTCCACTTTGGGAGGCAATTTTCCCTTTGTTGTTGTTGTCTCCCTTTGATCTTCCTGAATAAACCTTAGGCTGTGTGGAACCTTTAGCCTTGATCTCACTGATGACATGAGAACAATCATCTCTGAAGTGCATGCAGGATGAAACCGATTTGGCTGAATCACTTGAAGGAAAGGAGGGGGAAACAACAACTTTTCCTTTGTCATGCATGTGGTGGGCTTCGGTTTTGAGTCGTTTGCTTGCGTAGGAGGACTGTATAAGTGACTGTGCAGGGGAAATTTTGACATTCGAGTTAACCAGTGGAGGAGGAGCAGGTAGAGACAAATTGGGCCAACCACGATGTTGGGAGAATGTTGGGTGAACAATCTCCTACCATCTGTCATTCTCAGGGACCTCAGATTGCAGTGAAACATGAGGGGGGACAGAGATACCAGGGACATGCTGGGGTCTGAAGGGAGGCCTTTCTGGCCTAGGTTGGACTACCCCTTTTCCAATCTAATTGAAAAATCCATCTTGGAAGAGTTGGTTTAACTCTTGTGGATCTGCATCAAAATGTATCGAGAATCTTGGCCTTTTAGGCCCTTTGTTCCAATTCCCTCTTCCCCTATTATTTCGGCCATGGATTTCTCTGCTGAAGAAGCTCATCCTGTATGCAACATTTATTAACAACTAGATTCTTAAAAAAACCATACATGACATCTCTTTAATATGAAACAAAGTTTGGCTCAACAATCACATCAGATCCATGCAATCCAATCCATAAAATTCATTTAATACTTGTCAATTAGTAGGGGGTGAATAAGGGTTCTGGGATATCTGAGGGGGTTGTATTAAGCAAAAAAATGATAAAATGAAAGAGAGTAAGAACATGATTACTGCTCAACAAATTATTAAACAATCAACTGTGTTACAATAACAAAATCATATCAACTGTGACCCATCTTGGTGTCATCTTTTAATTGTTGTAATACATAGTTTCCATTTAATTTTAATTTAATTTTAAGAACAGGGCGTGCAAAGTGAATCTGGGATTGTGAGGGGATTCGTAATGAGAAAAAAATGAGAAAATGACAGGGGATTTAATGGAAACTGTTCATAAAACAAATTAAATAATCAATAATCATAACTTTGTATTAAAATCAATCCAAAAAGCACCAACATTCACTGTTTTTCAATTGTATACCAAATTTCTTGCTTTTCCAATAATTAAATTTCCCAGAATTCCTTAATTCATAACAATCTGTGCAACCTATAAAAAAAACCTTTCCATTCAACAGTCCTGTTTAATAAAATGATGATCCCTTCTTTCTTTTTTTCTTTTTAAAAAAATGCACAACAATATGATCAACATCTATCCCTGATAATCCGTAATGCACCGCGATAATAATCAACATCCACTATTTACCAATAAAAAACCGGGCCCAATTAAAATATACACAGGTCTCTTTTCAAACGCAAACAGACTTCAAAATATGCCCGATTATATACAGTCTTCATCATATCAATTACAAAATCCATAAATGAAACAACAATCAACCAAAACATAAACCCCGAGCCTTATCTTTGTGGGTATAACTTTCTTTTAAAACCATTGGTAATATGTACGATGATCCAATATAATATATGAAGTGAACATAACCAACTACACACATGCATCATTTTTTAAACTAGCCAGAACCCTGATTGGGCTTAGTAAAACCACACAGTTGTTTTCCATTTGTATTCAAGACCATGCTAGTAAAAACATAGTGAGCAAAACCATAACGAAAAGAAGACAACTCTCGACTGTATGCAAGTGCTTGTTTCCATTTTAATTTGTTCAACCAATTTTATCATAGAAGGACTAAACAAATACTTGACGAGAGATCACGTGTCTTAAAGACTTTCGTAACCATTTAATTGATAAACCAATACTTGACAACCCATAAGGTGTCTGAAGAGAGCAAAGACAGTTGGAGTCTAAATCGGCTCTGTCAAAATCAAATTCAGGGAAGCAACAAGAGTTCATTCATCTTTAAACAACAACATAGAAATCTGAAGGTCTTGTGAGACTTATATCAACCACAAGAAAAAATACCTTTCAAAAAAGACATAATAGTGAGCCACACAGTCTTATTTATTACTTCAAGTCCTGGACATAACCAATGATCAACAACCAAGGAGATCAAATACAGGTAGAGTAAAATAACCCAGTGCACATGGTGCGTTTAACACTTGCAAAAGAGAGGCGAGGGTTAATTTAATAGTGGCAGTCATAAAAAAAAACATAGACATATAACATCCCTTTCCAATACTTAAGAGTCAAACAACTTGACATCAACACCAGTGAGGACACACTCGTCCTTTTGACAGAATTTTCAAATACAACTTGTATCGATCCACAACCATACATGCATGTATTAACATTAGGGCCAACCAAGACTGGAACTTGGGATACTTCGGTGAAAATATAGTAAGAACGGGCCGACAACCACAACTTGGGTTTTGAAGAAAGAGCACGACAACTGTTGGCCATTCTTCCACGACTAGATAAGGTTTACCACCATGAATGTGAGGGAATGAATTAATTGACAGTAATACACAAAACAAAACCCTCCATAATCAACGTAGAGCCATATTGTACCATTGTTCACTTATTTTTCCACATAGACCCATCATGATACTAAACTGAGCGAGAAAACAACCAATGCGCAACTTAAAATACCCAATTCTTTACTTGCAATCCTAAACATTTTATAGTCATCACAGGGAACCATAACACACATCTACACAGTCGAAATTTTGAAGAACACACATAATCCAAGCATCACTAAGCCATCATTTGTTCATACAACAGAGAATACATCATGGATGGAGAGAAAAAGAATCATACCTATGGAAAAACACTTAAATGGCGAGTTCGACAAGCCTTCTTTCTTCCAAGAGCCTGAAAATGCGGAGCTTTACAACCAACCGAGTGAAAAATGCAACAATGGAACAATGCTAGGGTGACAAGCGATGGGGAAAGTATGGAGTGACGTGCAGTAAATGCACGTTGCTTCCATCACCTGGCCCATTCAATTCGAAGTATGAGATAACCTAATAAGCATCACATTCACCAACAATTAAACCATATAACCAATGCCTATTCAATGCCAAACCATTGTGAAATCTGGGACAATATCCATTGCATAGTGTGCCACCCAATACCATTTACACGTTAACCCTTGCCATAACTCCATGCCATAATACATATTAAAATGCTATATGCGCCTCCATTCAATTCTAATGAAATTCACATAGTCCACTAACCAACAATAGCATAATAGTTAGGACTAACACTAATACCCCTTAACTTTTCCATTCAAACTTGCATATAGTCCTTTATCATAGCTCAAACATATAACTTCTTTCCCTTTGTTACACTTTAGGATCTTTTCATAGGTTTTTTTCTTTATTTTGATCATGCTACCATTAAAATATCTCTTTCATATATGTGGCTAGGTAATCGATCATAAGGATTAGTGACAAGGTTAAATCATAACAACTGTAAATAACATGCTCCTCATAACCATACAACTCTTTTGTATCGCAAAAAACATTCCAAAAAAATGCATCACCCACCTATTATCATGTCAAATGAAACCAAGACTGCATCGTAAAAAATGTAGGACTATGTAGGCAACATAAAAAACAACAACAAAACATGTATAATATGTCTATCCTTGTGCCTCTAGTTTACAAGGGGATCCCACCTACTAGTATTATATTATTAGCATAGTTAAATAATAGGGCTTTAGCAATACTTTGCAGGCATAATTCATCGTTACGATTTTAATCGTCAACAAGACTTATCTTTTGAAACTACTGAATATGCTCCATAATTGAACCTCTTTGATGGAGTTTTATCAATTCGTTAAAGAATGTGTTGCAATTAATATCCCCATAATGTTCTATCAATTTATCCATAAAAGTAGACCAAGAAACAATAAAATATTTTTTGCATTCACAAAACCATTAGTACTACACAAATTGATCAGGCTCTAAATAGAAGAATGCAATAATTACCTTTTATAATGTTGGCACTTGGTGTAGATCAAAGAATCGCTCCATATGGAGTATCCATGTTATAGGATATTTACCATTAAAATTCCTCATATCTATCTTTGGAATGAAGTATTTTCTTGGTCCTAAGTTGAACCCATGATTATACAGATCTTGGAGTGATGAATGATTAGAATTTCGGGACTTAATGTTCACGTTCTGCAAGTGTGTTAAAATTTTCTCCATATGTGACTAGGAGTCAACAATTTTTTTCTCCTTATTTTCATGATTTTCTTGGGTCATATTATCACTTTTAGGGAGCCTCTAATCTAGGGTATGTAGGATCATGGATTTCATAGAAATGTGTATTCGTTCTATATTTTGATCCATCAAATTTTCCATTTTATCTTCCATTCCATTTTAAGGGTTTCATATGAACTTGTCAAATCAACCTTTTTAAACACATTATCATTCATGACATTAAATTGGTTACTCAATTGGAATACCTGGTGCCCTAAGTTTTCAAATTCTTTAGGAGTCATGGATGAGCTCTTTCGAGGTTTAACATGCATAGAATATTTTTCACCACCTTTTTCCATGTGAGCCAAAAATAATGTATACCTAGAGTTTTAATCTATTTTCTCTCTACCTCAAATAGATCTTCCAATCAAAATTTATGCAAGTTTCTAGTGAACATACCTCTTAAAATCCAAATTTGGAGATTGTCCTATACACCAAATTTGCACCTAATATGGATCCAAATTTTCTACACTTTCAAGTCTAAAATTTTGTCTTGTAGTATCTAGGTATGACTTCTTTATAGTACCATAGGTCCCACTAAATTCGGATGCACCCAAAGAAACTTATGACAACTTTCCCCAAACTTGTTTATTTTGACACCTTTTAGGAGAGATGATTTATATGATATGCCATGAGTTCAATTTTGTAGATATTATTTTGAAATTTATATCTAAGACACTATGATCTGCCTTTTTTCCACTTCCATTAGTAACACTCGTTTTGGAGATTTCTAGCTGCAGATATGACCATTTTACCATGACCATGTTCAAAACAAAACCTACATCAAAAGGACATACACCCATAATTGAATAGGTACGTTGAACAACAATTCTCTTTCTAATAAATATTATTTGAAAACCCTTTTCTCAAATCAACATGAATGTCGATTCAAGCATAGGTTGATGTTGTCATTTTATTTGTCTCTAAACCAAGGTTAGCAACTTTCCTAGGACATAAATTCAATGACAAAAAGAGACTCAAAAGGATAAAATTAAAGATTGGCATTGGGCATTCTTACCCAAAACAATACTATGATAACGAGCCTAAATGTTTATTAAGACCAAATGGCTATAAATTCTTAAACAATCTAACTTTCTCAATAAACTAAGGTCCTTTCACAAAAATCCAATCAAAATAAAGAAACCCTGAACCATATATGAATCAAATCAAAATCCTCCAAGAAAGAGATCGAGGAGACAAAGAACCATGCTTGTATGTTTTGTAGCGATTTATCCATAATACATTTAATCTACCAATCATCTAATGTTTCATAAGATAATCCTATGATTCACCTTAATCCATTTAGGATCAAGATTAAAAACTGAAATTGGGTTGGGTTATCCAAAATTAAGGAAAATATAGAAGCCTTCACAAAAGGTTAAGGGAATTATTGGGGATTGAAGTAGAAATATAACCTCATCACTTCACAAAGGATTAGGGAAATTATTGAAGATTGAAGTAGAAATATAACCTCATCACTTCACAAAGGATTAAGGGAATTATTGGAGATTTAAGTGGAAATATAATTTCAACACTTCACAAATACTTCACAAAGTATTAAGGGAATTATTGAAGATTGAAGCAAAAATATATCCTCAACACTACTTAAAGATGTTCATAAATGTAATTTTTTTTAAAAATTAATTACCTTAGAGAACTTGGACAACAATTTGAACAACTTTGTTAAAGGAAAAAAATTCTTATGTTCTTTAAAAAGAAGCCAACCTTATATTATATGAAACACTACCATTCTATAATACCCCAAATAACCACTAACTATAATATAATATAAAAGACTTCTCCCACATGTTTCCACAACCTCCACATAGGCTTTTCTTCAAAGTGACAAAAGAGATGTCATAAAAAATTGTAAAGAGAAATCTATTCTTTTACCCCAGTACCTTTCGGAAATATTTCCTATAAGACATCTATTATAGCCTTTACTATTTGCCTTTTCTCGGTTTTTTTGGTTGACATTCGTATTTTTTCTCACTCCAATAGAATTTCGTTGTCACTATTGCTTGGCATTTACCTTTTCTTGACACTTACCTTTTCTTAATCAAATATAAGAGATCCGTAAGTGTATGAATTCGCTTAATTTTTAGGATGGGATGTTTAACACCCTCATATCCACTAACGTTTTCTTTAGTGACAATGTCCTCAATTTAAGGGAAATTAGGATTTGGATATAATTATGTTGAATTTTATTTTTATTATATGTGTATAATTAATTTATTTAATAATAATAATTCAATTTTAAGATTATGGTTAAGCTATACATCAAATTGGTATATAAGATTTTTTTATTTGTGGGATAAGATATCTCCTCTGCACAACGATTTGACTACTAAATTTTATAGAAGTATATATACTCTACCCTCTCTATATTTAAATTTATAACATTTTAAAATGAAACACATATTCTTAACCATTAGACCCAGTAAAGATGTATAAAATATATAAAAATAACTATATTTGTAAATAAAAGTAATATTTTTTCATTAAACATATCATACATATTAATTTGTAATCATTATTGAAAAAGTAAAGTCTTTTGTCTTTAGTCATCAAGTTCCTAATGCTAAATAGATTAGAATGCACACATAAAGTATAAATCTTTCTTATAAGTAGGTTGTTGAGAAAGCATAATAATGTTAAAGGTGGAAAAGTTAGAAAATCATATACTCACATATTCTATTTTCTAATTATTTTGGACACATAAATGTTAAGACACTTAAAAATATCCTTTAATAAAACAACCTAAAAAAATCAAACCTTACAACATAAATTGATTTTCTCAATTTTCAAATTGTTGATATTCCTTTTTTAAAAATTGAATAAATTCTTGACATATATTTACTCCATGTTAAAATAATAATGTTAATAATAAAATAAAATAATAATGTAAGAATCCTGTCAATATCACATTGATATTGGTATATGTCATAAAACATTGAATGTTTCCATTGCATTTTTTACAATTATGAGAACATTAAACATCCAAAAACATAATAAACCATCAAGAAAAAATGCAAAGTCTACATATATAAAAATGTGTAAAAAATCATGTAGCTCTAGGTAACATAAAATCACGTAGCCATTGATAACATGGTTATACAATGTTTCTAAAATCCTTTACTTGTTATTTATTTTTTTACATGTATAACATGGTTATACAATGTTTCTAAAATCCGTATTATGTCATAAAACATTGAACGTTTCCATTGCATTTTTTACAATTATGAGAAGATTAAACATCCAAAAACATAATAAACCATCAAGAAAAATGCAAAGTCTACATATATAAAAATGTGTAAAAAATCATGTAGCTCTAGATAACATAAAATCATGTAGCCATTAATAACATGGTTATACAATGTTTCTAAAATCCTTTACTTGTTATTTATTTATTTACATGTTAACATGGTTATACAATGTTTCTAAAATCCTTTACTTGTTATTTATTTTTTACAGGCCAGTATAAAAAATCAAGTGAACTTTCAACAGCTATATCTAAATCAAAATTACATTACAAATTCCAAACTTTAAGAATTGCTACTAAAAATTTCAACCTAGCAAACAAAATTGGCGAAGGGGGCTTTGGTTCAGTTTATAAGGTGATGTCCATATTCATTTTATATTATTTATTTTTAAATACATGGATACATTTACATCATCATTTATTAAAATAGACAAGGCATGTTGACAGGGAATTCTACCAGATGGAACCGAGATTGCTGTGAAGAGACTATTTTCCAACAGAGAA
>JASDQU010169903.1:18462-33606 GCA_032191745.1 Picea mariana | reverse complement strand
AGAAGACCACCTCAATGAAGCTAAGTCACTAGATTGGATGGATGTGGAAATCAAAACAAACGAATTCAACATATCAAATGATGATAGTCCAAAAATGGTAAGAATAGGGGATTATTGGTCCAAAAATCAAACAAATGACATAGTCAATCTACTAAATTAATATCAATAGTTTTTTTCACGTGACCACAAATATTTGAAATCACTTGTAGAGGAAATGGGTGAATTTAAGATTAAACTTATTCCAGGAGAAAAACCAATGAAAAAAGATCATAAAATTTAGCACATAATTATAAAATGATCATTCAAAAAGAGATCGAAGGAATGGTACAAGAAAGAATTATTTATCCTATCGACAAGGTAGAATGGGCAAGCCCCATGGTGGTGCAACCAAAGAAACATGATCCTAAAAAATTGATAATTTGTGTCGATTTCCGGGGACTCAACAAATAGACTATGATAGATTTGTTTCCCACCCCCTTTGTTGGCGAAATTATTAATGAATTCACTGGTCATGAATTCTATTCATTCACTGATGGGTTCTTAGGATATAATTAGGTGCCAATAGCAAAACAAGATCAAGAGAAACCAACATTTTTGTCAGAATTTAGATCTTTCTCTTACAAAGTAATGCCTTTCGGACTCAAGAATGTGCCAACAGTTTTTTCAAGAATAGTGGTTAAATAATTTCAAGAGTATATCTTCAAAACCATGGTTGTATACTTCAACGACTAGAAAATACTAATCAAAAATCACATACAATGGATTCGACTTATGCTAGAATGCTAAAAACATATTCAGTTATCATTAAACATAATGAAATGCATATTTTACACACCTATTGGCATCATGCTAGGACATGTGGTATTTACAGATGGGGTGGTGCAGCACCCCTACGTCAACAGGTTCTTCTTGACCTCTCAGTCTAAGGATCATTCTTAATTTCTCCTTGAGCCGAAATGGCTCTTCGATTCACAAATGGAATCTTCACACTTGTAACCATAGGTACTTCTGAGGATCTACGCCTATGTAAACAGAAACTAGGCGTGAACTCTTACCCACGTGACCAACCAATGTGACCACAACATTTATCCGAAAAGGTATTTTGCGAATCGCGATTTCGGGGGTATTGGCTTGATACAAATCCAACACTCCACATCGATGAAGCCCCAAAACCCAATGTGGGACCTCTCCCCAGGACCAGATCTGATGGTCCCATGCCTCCTTCTCGATCAATGGCCACGATCGCATCGCGACTTTGCGTTTTGCGATATCGGGACTGTTTGTGTAATGCAAGCCCAATGCTCCAACTCCCGACTTCCAAAATGTTGAGATATGAACTCAAGAGACCAACTACTCTTGTTGATCTAGATCCAATGGATACTATTCCTCCTGGGCTTGTGAGTGTTGAAAGGTTATCATCCTTTTCCTTTCCACTTACCTACTAGATCCAACGACTCATGGACTTTCGATATTACTCCCTCTGAGAAGCTCCACTGTCCCTTCAGATTTTCAATGGCTCCAAGCCAAAGGACTTGGCGTCAATTCTTCTGGGTTCAACCTAAGTGATGTGACTTCAACCTTCTGCTTTTCTTCGAATCCCTTGAAGTCTCTATCCCTTCTAAGCTTGGCTTCTATTGCAAACTCAAGAATTCCAAGGGTTGTTTGCGTGCACTCCTTGTAGCACTCACGATAACCTCTTCTTATTTGACGTCTTCCTCTTCTGTGAACTCCTTACAATAGAAATACTTCATCCCCTCACTTGGGTTGGAAAAGTATAAGACTTCAACCTGCCTACACACTCCTTGCACGAATCTATGTTATACTCCCACTTTTGTTGGTATGAGAACAACGGTATCTCTCCTAAGCGTTTCTGAGGTAAAAATCAGAAACTATCAATGCACACTTTGCATGACCTTCACTTCACCCGTTGCAGGAATTCTCAATACGAGAAACAATTGAAACTCATTCTCACCTTCTCAAAGAATTCATACATTTAATCATGAAATCATACATACACACAACATTGAAAGACATGCATAACAGAGACCAGAATTAACTATAAACATAACATTCAATAGATGTAAACATAATTCATAAACAACATGAAATTTGGATCAAAGCTTCCTTATATTAATCCAAGTGCATATGTACATGAGTTCTATAGCATCAACTATTTTCTTATACACTCTTATACAATCTTTGTTCTTCTATTCTCTTTCTCTATAGCTCTTTTCTTACAATGAGAATCATCCTACAATACATGCGAGGGAGGTTTCTAGAGTTTTCCCTCCTACACTCTAAGATATCTAATCGAAATAAAAGATACAAATACATTACATTTAATACAATAAATACCTCTAATAAGCATCTAAGAGAAACTGCTCAAGATCTGTATTACAATGCAAAACATAAATCTGAATGCATCCTTTCAAGATATTACATTAATGTCTTATCCCTTCAAATTCAAAATGATTTTCAAAATGTGCACTGGTGCATATCCAACTGTCCTCTGCTCTTGCACTAGATTTGCTGGCTTGGTTACGATGCTCCTGCATCATACTCATCTGGATGAAAAATTCATGAACTCCTGCACCATCTGTCCATGTTTCTGAATCTTTGCTTCGCATTCCCAAATGGCATCCTCAATCAGGTGTACCTTCCATTTGACCAGATACTCAAAATATGTCTTTCTCTAGGTCTTTTTTCTAACTCTTGGATCAATGACCTTTTCCATCTACGACTTTTCAACTACAAGAAGTTGTTTAACACATTGAATTTCTTTCTAATCTTCTTCTCCTCTGGCTTCATCTGTTCTGTAAGGATACAGATCTGTTACATTGAATATGGTTGATATGCCCACATCATCTGACAACTCTATCGCATAATCATTTGCTTCGAATTTCCTTATGATTTTACACGACCCTATCTTTTTCATATTCAATTTATTATATGTTCTCCTTGGGAGCCTTTCTTTTCTTAGGTTTTCTAAGACTAATTCTCCCACTTCAAACTGAAGTTCTCTTCTATGCTGATCTGCTCTGTGCTTATATTCTTGGTTGGAATTTTGGAACCGTTCTTAGATCTTACTATGGAGCTCTTCCATCTCTACTGCAAAGTCTTCTACTCCAGCACTTATGAACTCGCTCTGCTCTAAGTCTCTCAACTCAGACACTCTCCTTGGTTGCATTCCATATATTATCTAGAATGGGCTCTATCCTGTGCTCCTATTCGATGAATCATTATATGCAAATTCCACTTGTGGAAGAATATGATCCCACTGACTGTGATGTTAGACTACTAAACTCCTCAAAAATTCCCCTAAACTTTGATTTACTACCTCAATATGTCTGTCCTTCTGAGGGTGATATGCTAAGCTAAAAGATAAATTAGTCCCCAACTTCTTCCACATTGTCCTCCAGAAATGACCAACAAATTTGGTATCCCTGTCTGAAACAATACTCTTGGGTAAGCCATGAAGTCAAACAACTTCTTTGAAAAACATATTTGCAATGTGTGTTGCATCACTGGTTTTATGACATGGAATGAAATATGCCATTTTTGAGAATTCGTCAACTACCATGAATATGGAATCACAACCTCTCTATGTCCTTGGTAGTCCTAACACAAAATCCATGCTTACCGCATCCCACGACCTCTTTGGTACCAGAAATGGTTGATATAATCATGTATTTTGTCTCTTCCCCTTTGGGTGCTGAAAAATTAGACATTTGTTGACAAATTTCCTGACATTTGTCCTCATCCTTGGCCAATAATATAGATTGTTCAGTTGCATGAACGTTTTGTCATAGCCGAAATGTCCAACCAATCCTCCACTATGTTTTTCTTTCAGAAGATTCTCCCTGATAGAACTCTTCAGGATACACAACTGATTTCCTTTGAATAATAATCCATCTTGGATTAAGTATTCATCCATTGGATTATGTATCTCAGAACAGTATTCTCACATGCTTCATAAGTGTCCCTAAAATCTAAATCATCCCTGTACATATCCTTAAGGTTATCAAAACGTAAGGTATTCACACAAAACTCCTGCAGAATCAAATATTTCCTGCTCAATACATCAACAACCTTATTAGCAGTTCCATAAATGTGTTTTATAACAAAAGTAAAGTTTTTCATAAATTCAACCCATTTTTCATGTTTCTGGTTCAGTGTTTCCTATCTGGTTATGAATTGTAAAGCATGGTTGTCACTATACAAGACAAACTCTTTTGGAACCAAGTAGTGCCTTCATTTCTTCATTGCATGTATGACTGCATAAAAATATTTATCATACATGGCATATTTCATCTTGGCATCATTCAACTTCTCACTGAAGTATGCATTCGGTCTATTGTCTTGTCTTAAGACTTCTCCAACCGCAAACCCACTTGCATCACATATCACTTCAAATGTCTTACCAAAGTCTGGCAGAACTTGAACTAGTTGTTCGGTTATCTTCTCATTCAATAGATTAAATTGTTTCTCTTCTTCCCCTATCCAATGAAAAGATTTATGTCTTTTCTTGACTGTGTCCATCATTGGTGCAGAAATTCCACTAAAATTTCTAATGAACTTCATGTAAAAACTAGCTATTCCATGGAAGCTTCTGACTTCAAAGGTATTTCTCGGTGATGGCCATTCTTTGATTGATTTTACCTTCTCAGGATCCATCTTCAACTCATTTGAAGAGATCACGAAACCAAAATAAATGAGTTCTTTCTTCATGAAAGATGACTTCTTCATATTTATCAACAACTTCTCTTACTGCAACCTCCTCATTACTAGATTTAGGTGTTTCATATGTTCTTCTTCATTCTTACTGAAGACCAGTATATCATCAAGATACACAATTACAAACTTCCCATTGAAATCTTTCAAGACTTCATTCATTAACCTCATGAAAGTACTTGGTACATTCATCAAACCAAACGACATGACAAGCCATTCATAGAATCCTTCATTCATCTTGAATGTTTTCTTCCATTCTTCACCTCCCCTCATTCTAATTTGATGATATCCTCTTTTCAAATCAATCTTTGAAAAACAATTTGCTCCACTAAAGCAGTCCATCAATTCATCCATCCTCGGTAAAGGGAATCTGTACTTGATGGTGATTTTGTTTATAGCCCTCGAGGCTATACACATTCTCCATCCACCATCCTTCTTTGGACTTAACATTGTTGGTACAACGCATCGACTCAAGATTTATCTTATCAACCCCTTGTCCATCAAATCCTAGACTTGCTTCTTAACCTTTCCATTCTCCTACAACGTCAATCTATATGTTTGTTCGGTAAAATCGCTCCTGGTATAAGGTCAATTTGATGGCTTTTACTTATGATGGGTCGCAATGAACAAGGTAAATCATCCACCACTATATCAACAAAATTCTCCAGCATTTTCTGAATTTCCTCCAGTAGATCATCTATCTAGGTACTGGTTAAAATGAATCTAGGTTTTCTTACCACAACAAACTGCATGTCTTCTTCTTTCCTAACTTCACCAAGAAGTTCCTTCCTACTCATGAGAAGTATAGTGTTGTTTTCTTCTGCTTTCACCTTCTTGTCTTCGATTGGCAGCAACATATGTGTCCTACCATTCTTCTCCAAGGTGTATGTGTTCTTTCTCCCATCATGAATAAAATTTTTTTCATATTTCCACGGTCTTCCCAAAAAAATATGACAGACATCCATGGGAATATTGTCACACAAAATCTCATCTCTATATCCCCCTATCTTAAATTCAACTAAACATTGTTTAGTGAGAGTTACTTGATGTCCTTTTTGCAACCATGAGACTTTGTATGGGCTCAGATGTGCAACTGTCTCCAATTCCATCTTCTCCACCATTTCTATGGATACTAGATTATTTGTGCTTATACTATCCACAATTACCTTGCATACCCTATCCCTAGTCTTGCAAGAAGTTCTAAATAGACTATTTATTCGGATTGGATTCTCTGCCTCCTTCTCTGGTTTCAAGAGAATTTTCCTCATCATTAAGGATCTTCCGCCTTCTGCATCTTCTCCCTCAACATTTTGCCTTTGCACTTCTGAAATGTGAGCTTTGCCTCCTCCATGTATTTCTCTATCAGGACATTCAAAATATTTGTGTCCGATCTTTCCACAAAAAAAAACACTTTATCTCACCTCCTCTGCCTCTGCCTCTTCCTCTTGCTCGTGAAAAAATGTTCTTGTCATTATATTGTTGTCTCTGTGAGCTTCCTCCTCTTTCTAGGTTATTATGAGGTTTCTTTTCTTCATCCTTGGGATTTTGTACTATGTCCTAGGAAATTACTTTGCCTCTGCTCTGACTTCTACCTCTTCCCCTTTGACCTTTCTTTCAGGCCAATTTTTCTTTTACCTTCAGAGAAATCTGATAAGAATCTTCCACATTTCTGATTGTCACCATGCTCATCTCATACTGAATGTCATATCTCAGAGCACTCATGTATCTGGCGACCTTTTCATCATCACTCTCGCGATGACCTTCTCTGATATTTAGTCGCTAAAACTCTTTAGTTTATTCATTCACTATCATCCCCTTTTGTCTCAGATTATGAATTCTTCTAAACAGGTTAATTTGATAGTCTCTGGGTATAAAATTGGCCTTCATTTTTTCTACTATCCTATCCCATCTTTTGATTTTTTGTTTTCCCTTGCAACACCTATCAGCCTGCAGTTCATCCCACCATAGTGTTGCATGCCCTTTCAGTCTAGTGACAACATGTTTTACTTTCCTATCTTCTTCGATACATTCATAATTGAAGTATTTATCCGAAGCTCTAAACCAATCTAGAAGTTACTCAACATCTAGGTTGCCTTCATACATTGGAATGCCCATTTTTTCTCTGGCCCCTATTCTTGCAACAACACTAAATAGACATTCTTCTGCAGTGCCTTTGGCTACAACTTCTTCTTTGTCTCTAGCCTCATTTTCACTTTCGTCTTCACTGACATATCATGTATCAGTAGCTCATCTATGTGATGTCTCCATAGCATCTAATCAAGCACAAAGTTCTCTCATTTCCCTTTCCACGGCTAGATCGGGCATTAGTCTGTCTTGACATCTTTTGGGTAGCATTGTTCAAATCTTATCTTTACTACAAAGATTCAAAATATGTGCTCTGATACCACCTGGTGCAACACCCCTACCTCGACAAGTTCTTCTTGAACTTCTGGTCTAAGGATCGTTTGTAACCTCCCCTTGAGCCGAAATGGATCTTTGATTCCCAACTAGAATATTCACACTTGTAACCATAGGTCCTTCTTAGGAGCTACGCCTGTGAAAACAAGCAATAGGTGCGAATTCTTACCCATGTGACCAACCAATGTGACCAAAACCTTTATCCAAAAGGGTATTTCATGAATCATGATTTCAGGGGTATTGGCGTGATACAAATCCAACACTCCATATCCCCAAAACCCCGAAACCCAATGTGGGACCTCTCCCTAAGACCATATCTGACGGTCTTGTGCCTCCTCCTCGATCGACGACCAAGATCGCGTCACATCTTTGCATTTTGTGATATCGGGACTGTTTTTGTAATGTAAGCCTAATGCTCAAACTCCAGACTTCCGAAATGTCGAGATCTAAACTCAAGAGACCAACAAATCCCATTGATCTAGATCCAACAGATACTATTCCTCATGGGCTTGTGAATGCTAAAAGGTTACCAGCCTTTTCCTTTTCGCTGACCTACTAGATCGAACGACTCACAGAATTTCGGTATTCCTCCCTCTGAGAAGCTCCACCATTCATTCAAATTTTCAATGGATCCAAGCCAAAGGACTTGGTGTCAATTCTTCTGGGGTCAACCTCTATGAGGTGACTTCAACCTTCTTCTTTTCTTCAAATCTCTTGAATTCTCTATCCCTTATGAGCTTGGCTTCTATTGCAAAGTCAATAATTCCAAGGGTTCTTTGCATGCACTCCTTGTGGTACTCACGATAACCTCAGGTTATCTGACATCTTCCTCTTCTGTGCACTCCTTACAAGAGAAATCCTTCATCCCCTCACTTGGTTTGGAAAATTATAAGACTTCAACCTACCTGCGCACTCCTTGCGCGACTCTGCGCTATAATCACACTTCTACTGGTATGAGAAAAACAATATATCTCTTGAGATTTTATGAGGTAAAACTCAGAAACTGTCAACGCACACTTTGCGCGACCTTCATTGCACCCCTTGTAGGAATTCCCAGGACAAGAAACAATTGAAACTCATTCTCTCCCTCTCAAAGACTTCATACATTCAATCATGAAATCATACATACATACAACATTGAAACAAATGCATAACAGAGACCAGAATTAACTGTAAACATACCATTCAATAGATGTAAATAGAATTCATAAACACCATGAAATTTGGATCAATGCTACCTTATATTAATCCAAGTGCATCTGTACATGAGTTCTATAACATCATATATCTTATTATACACTCTTCTACAATCTCTATTCTTCTATTTTCTTTCTCTACAACTCTTCTCTTACAATGAGAATCATCCTACAATACATGTGATGGAGATTTCTAGAGTTTTCCCTCCTACACTCTAATCTATCTAATCGAAATTAAAGCTACAACTACTTTACATTTAATACAATAAATGCCTCCAACAAATAGATGAGAGAAACCACTCAAGATCTGTATTACAACTCAAAACATAAATGTGAATGCATCCTTTCAAGATATTACATTAATGTCTTATCCCTTACAATTCAAAATGCTTTTCAAAATGTGTGCTGGTGCATATCCAGCTATCCTCTGCTCTTGTGCTTGATTTGATGCCTTGCTTACGATTCTCCTACATAATGGGGTAAAGGTCGACATGGCTAAGATTAAGATTATCCTTAATCTAAAACCACCCATGAATAAAAAACAATTCAAAATTCTACTAGGTCATATTGGTTATTATAGGAATTTTATACGCCACTACTCAGACATCACCTTCCCATTGGATGAGATTTTATGAAAATATGTTGAATTCAAATGGAGCCAAGACTGCCAAATACTTGGAATTTTTAAAGAAGAAGTTGGTTGAAGCGCCCATTCTCAAATTTCCAGACTGTTTGAGATAATTTCATGTCCATGTCGATGCATCCATTGTAGTTGTCGAGTCAAATTTAGCTCAGCCATACAATGACACAATGGATCACCCAAATGCGTATGCAACTTGGAAACTAAATAAATCATAAAGAAACTATTCAAATAAGGAAAGGGAATCCCTATCAATGAATTTTTCTCTACAAAAGTTCTGTCACTATGTACTTGCAAATCCCTTTACATTTTTTACAAACCATCAAGCATTGAAATTATTGGTCAATAAACCATTTCATCAAGGAAATATGTTTCATTGGTTACTATTATTTTAGGATTTTGAGTTCAACATAATCATACGAACAAGGAAAAATAATGTCTAGCCTGATCACCTTTCACGACTAGAAACAGGAGAAGATCTGATAGGAATTTATGATGACCTTACAGATGCACACTTATTTATAGTTGAATTTGCCCCTAAATATTTAGAAGATATTTCCAATTTCTTAGAAAAAGGAAAGGCCCTCAAGGACCTCCCAACAAACAAAAATAAAGTTTATCCATGAAATATGCATCATTCACAATCATTAACATATACTTAGACAAAATGTGAATGGATGACATTTTAAGAAGATGTGTGACAGAACATGAGTGGGAGGATATCATCATTGAAGCCCATGCAGGAGATGTCGAAAGAAATTTTCAGTCTGACACAACATCCAGAAAGGTACTACAATAAGGCATGTGGTGACCGACTTTTCATAACTACTAGCGGGATCAAGTAAAAAAATGTGATAGTTGTCAGAGGCTTGGATGACCTTTGTGGAAAAAAAATTCCACTAAGTTCAACTTTGACTTCAGACTATATCGAGAATCCTGTGCTTTCTTCTCTATCCCTCCTTGTTGTGTGCAAACTGTCTTTTCTATATTGGGTACCTAGTTTCAATTGTACCTGGTACCTAGACCCTTCTTCTTTTCTTTTATTGATAGTTGCGAGGTAGCAAGTTGTCGTAGTACAATTTCAACCTGCTCCCATTTACTAAACCTTCCCTCCATTCTCCATTGAGAATCTTCAACTGCGCATATCCTCCTTCTGTAACATAGGAAATCTTGTATGGCCCAAGCCAATGTGTCCTGAACTTCCCTGGATGCTTCATGAACTTATTATCATATACCAGCACCAAATCTCCTTGTTTGAATGCTTTCCTCTTGATATGCCTATCATGGTAGGCCTTCTCTCATTCCTTCTAAACCTGCTAATGAAATCCTACAATAAACATGTCTTCCTCTAGTTCTACCAAGTACACGAGCCTCTCTTGAACAACACAAGGGTCATCCATATATGTAAATGTTGCAATTCTTAAGCTAGGAACTAAATATTCCATAGGTACCACTGCTTCTAGGCCATAAAATAGCTTAAAAGGAGTTTGCAGTGTTAGTTTTTTTGCAAGTAGTTTGATATGCCCATAGTACTGTTGGCACTCTCAAATCCCTATTATCTTTGTTCACACTGCAAATCTTTGTCAATGCTGTCTCCAAGATATTATTGAAATCTTCGACTATACCATTCGTTTGTGGGTGGTATGGCGTTCTCTTCTAATGATGGACTTCAAATTCCTGAGTTAAGGCTTCAATAGTATTATTAATAAAATTAGTACCTTGATCGCTCATAAGGATCTTTGGGCATCCAAATCTGGTTATGATATCATCAAATATGAACTGTGTAGTTGTATTTTCACTACAATCCTTAACTACTCTCGCTTCTACCCTTATGGTCAAATACTCTATCGCAGTGATGATGTATCGAGCTCCTATGTGCATCCTTGGTGGGTTGATAGGTCCCATGAAATCAATGGCCCATTTCTAAAATTCTTGTAAGGTTAGTTGAGGCACTAAAGCCATCTCATCTCTTTAGGATTGTTTCCCAACTCTTTGGCATACATCGCAGGCTCTGTAGTATTCCTTAGCATCTTTCTGTAAAGTGGGCCACTAGAGGCCAGCTCTAAGAACCTTTTGCATTGTTTCTTTCCCTACATAATGTGATCGTACGATTCCTCCATGTGCTTCTTCCAAAATCAGTGGTCTTTCTTCCTCCATAACACATCTCCTCAACATCTCATCAGGTCCCATCTTATATAGTTGTCCATCTATAAGTGAAAAATTTGCAGTGTGAACTAGCAGTTGTTTCTTCTGAATGATTGTATACTCGCGGGGTGCCATTCCTATAGATAGGTACTGAAATATCTCGATGAAGTAATCATAAACCTTTCTGATGGCCAACAACTATGCATATGGTAGTGTATCCTCCAAACTGGTAGGTTCCACTCCATGTTCTAACCTAGATAAGTGGTTAGGTCCCTTGTTCATTCTCCCTGGTTTGACCACAATCTCAAAGTCATATTCCTGGAATAACAGTGTCCATCTGCATATTCTTCCTCCCAACACTGTCTTGTTGACTAAGTATTTCAACACCGAGTGATTAGTGAACATCTTAAAATTCCCTCCCAACAAGTAGTGTCGAAACTTCTGCAGTGCATACACCATATCTAAACCTTCTCTTTAAGTGGTAGTGTAGCTTATCTCAGCTGTAGATAGCTTCCTGCTAGCAAAGGCTATAGGGTGATCAATATCTCCTGCTCTTGGTTGTGCTAACACTGCTCCTAATGCAATAAACGAAACATCGACATGGACATGGAACTCCTTACTCCAATTTGGGAAAACCAAGATAGGCGCAGTAACCATTTTTTGTTTTAGTTTGTCGAAGCTCTGTTGGCATTCCTTTGACCATTCAAACTAATGATCTTTATTTAAAATCTTTTCCATGGGTGTTTTTATCTATGCATATCCCTTGATAAACTTTCTATAGTATCCAATATGTCCCAGCGTAGTGCACACTTGTTTAACCGAAGTAGGGGGAGGTAGATCAACAATGATGGAAATTTTGGAAGGATCTACCAACAACCCTTTCTTATATACAATGTGTCCCAACAATACTCCAAAAGGTGTAAGGAATATGCACTTCTTCAGGTTCAGGGAAATCTGGCATTACCTGCACCTATCCAACATTAGTCTCAAACATTCAATATGATTTTTTAATAAGCTAAAGATAGTCCAAACATCAAAATGTTCTTTCAAACATTTATGTAAAAACTCCTTGAATGCTTCGACCACCACCGGGGAAAAGATGGCTGGTGAATTATTGAATCTGAAAGGCATCACAATGTACTAGAAAGAACCCCATTATGTGGCAAATGTGATCTTATGGTGATCTTCCTTAGCAATCATGATCTAGTGATAACCTGAAAATCCATCTATGAAGGAGTACACTTCCTATCCTCCTACATTATCTAACATTTTGTCAGTAAAGTGTGTATGGAATGGATCATGTAAGAATGCATCATTCATTTTCCTTAAATATACTTAGATTCATATCTCTCTTGTCTTTTTATTTTGGACCATGATAGGGCTGATCCATTTTGATTCTTCAACGAGTTCTGTGATTCCTGCTTCCAACATTTTGTCTAGTTTGACCCTAAACTTCTACTTGTACTTGGTATTAAGTCTGTAGGGTCTCTACTTGAATGGCCTTGCATATGGTTTCAAAGGGATCTTCATTTCTACCATGGGCCCTTTAATTCCATTCGTGTCTATAAACTTGGTTGGAAACAAGTCCTGATATTCATGCAGTAATTTTATAATCTTATCAATAGTGGCACCATCCCAATAATCTCCAACATTGGCCATGTTAGGTGCTTGCTATGTTGCAATATTAACTTTCTTGGTTTTAATTGGTTGTCCAATGAAAGGTAGTTCAATCCTTGTCCCTTCTATGTCTCTTTTCCCTTCAGTTTTTGCGATGTTCACATTCCTAAGGTCATCATATTCATCATCATTGATATTGTAACAACCCTGTAATTTCTAAAGAGGTGCAGTCCATTCATCTTATTCTTTCACCAAATGTAGGCTAGGTGCCTCTTCAAATATTTTTTGTCTTACAACTTGTAAAGACTGATCTACTGTGGGGTACTAACTTTCAAATAAAAATGTAGCTATAAAGTTCCAATTCATACCATACCAATTTGAAGTGGTGAGGCACATTTTTGCTTGAAGATACTAGTTTATGGGTGTAGTATCCAAAGTGTTAATGTACTGATGCACCCACTGTTCTTTAGTAATTCTGCTCCAGTCCTCCTCACAACTCCACACATGGTCCTTCAGACAACTCTGACTTGTGTATTGAACTTCACACCCTTAATCTTGTTCTAAAAACCGCACTGTCCTCAAAGTATGCCATTGTACCCACTCTGTGATCTTCTTCTTTTGTGTTCCCCACCATATTGTTGGCGTTGCTTTCAAGGATTCATCTAGTGCCAACAAACTCTGTTGTACTGGTAAAATTTCTTCAAATTGCAATAAGAATGTTTCTAAATGATTTAAACCATCAAATGTGGGCATATTACTTATTTCTCTACCAATCCAGCAAACATCCCTAGTCAATCTAGCACACCTTCACGTAGAAACTTCATACATTTTTTTCTTCCAGTTCTCTAGTGCTTCTTCTGAGTCTGATGAGCATGCACTTTTACTTCGCCAATTCAAATTCTCATCTTTTGTAGGATTAATGTAATCCTGTTGTTTGGCTATCAATTTATATATATTCTCTAGTTCATAAGCATGGTCTTCTTCCCTGATAGGTTTTGTGTATCTGCGACCTTCATCAGGATCAAGAGGTGCAATGACCCTAAGGCCATCACCTTCAAATTTCATTCTTCTTTTCTTTAAGTCAATAGTAGTTGAATTGTTGAAATCCTAATCAATTCTTAACAATGCAGGATAAGGACAACTATCATCAACTATCTCAATCATCTAAAAGTCTGCAAACGTCCTTACACCGTCGATTTCCATAGGGAAATGCTCTAGTATTCCAAAGGGGCTTACTACCTACTAATTAACCATCCTGAGCCTGATAGGGGAGTAAGTCAACTTAGGTTTTCCCATTAGTTCCCAGGTCTGCTTTTTCATAACATTGACTTCTGATCCCAAGTCGAGGACCACATAATCTATGTCGTAGTCTCCAATCTGAACATTGAGGTGTAGTTCCTTATTTTTTCTCCTCTTCCTAGATACTTGGTTCACATCCCTACTCAATATGGGGTCTATTATTCCTATATCATATTTTCTGATCAAGTGTTGTAGTTCTTATATGGCTCTTTCATCCTTAATTAATTCAATAAATGTATACAAGAACCCTACACGCTTGCTTACCTCTTTTCCTTCTCTAGGTGATGAAGACTGATTGAATGCCAGAGGCATTCCACATTCTCTCACTTTTGGTTGTGCCTTTGATGAAGAAACCTGTTCTCCTCCAAATTCTCTACTTGCCTCTTCAAATGTCTCCTTCTCCTTCCTTGGATCAAACAATTGTGTCTTCTCTACAACTCTTCTGATCCTCAATCCCTCTGTGGTCTTTTCGGGAGTCACCATGTCTTATCCTATAACAATGTCTCCTCTCATGATGAAAATGACTCTGGGATCCTCTCCTCACAGTTTGGTTGATATTAATTGGACCTGCTGGTTTCCTCCTCATCTCTCCTGAAGTTTCATTAACAATGTTGGACAATCCTCATTAACATTTTCAAATGAGTTACAGTAGTTGCAAGTGGTACAAGGGTTCTAATATTTCCTTGCAAAATGACCCGGTTGGGTGAAGTTATAACAAATAATCAGACCTTGACCTTGACCCATGCCTCCTCCTCATCCTCTTCCTGTGAATCCATTGTGAGGGCTGAAGTTTCCTCTTCCCGGGGAATTAAACTGCATAGTATTTCCCTCCTTCTATCATTCTCCTTGAATACTATATGTATCTCTTGAACTTTCATGCAAGAGGTCATAAGGCCTACAGTCCTTCTCATCATGCCCCATGTATTTACAAAATGTGTAGTAAAGGTTGGTGGGTGTCTGGACATATTTTTGGATGTAATAACATTCACTAGGGCGATGTCTATTTCTACATACCTTGCACCAAGGTAGAGTAACCTGCTCCTTGTCATGGCCCTTTGATTTGCATCAGATACATTAGATGTCTTATCTTTTATATTT
>JASDQU010169903.1:0-12298 GCA_032191745.1 Picea mariana | reverse complement strand
AGACAAATATAGAATTGGTTGTGTAGATTCCAGATATAATTTTTTTTTTTAATTAATAGTGTTTACTATTTTTAATGTATTTTTGTCTTGACATATATCAAAATCCTAGAATACATACATCTCTTATTTATGCTATAATTTTTTGTTGGATTAACCATTTCTCTAATGATTTATATGTATCACTAGAGGAGACCAATATCTACCATAAAAAAAATAAAGATTTTTTTTTCTTATCATGTTAAGACCCTCTTAGCTTGCATGAACAAAAGACGTTTTAATTTCATGGATATGTTGACTTTCATAATTTAAATATATATATATATATATATATATATAATTAATATTATGAATTTCTAAAATATACACAACACGATAAAACGGGTTATCTACAAGTATAAAAGTTTTTGGAATGAAATTCCATCATTGAGGTACTCAACACATGCACGAACAAAAACATATACCTTATATTTTGTTAGAAAAATAATATACCACTATTGGAAAAAATCAAATTTGACATAGTTATTCACAATTTCTATGAATACAAGTTGTATATTGAGAAATCTGATTTGATTTCCTCCATTTCATATTCTTACACCATATTCAAATTCATTGTAAAATTATCTTGAATAATCCCTCCAAGTTAGCAAATTGTTGTTTTTCTAGGTATTCATTGCTAGTAATGTGTCAAGAGAGACCATCATTAGCATGCACTCACCCTACAACCTAGGGTCACTATGGTCATTGTAGAAGACACCTCCTCCCATGGCTCCCTATGTGCACATAATGTGGAATCTATTATGCAAACCATCATGCTGTATGAAAAACAGGTTGGTCATTATGAATCCATATACCGCATGTAGAACAGGTCGGTCACTATGAATCCCTTACAGCCTAACTTAACACAAATATTATGTCCATCAAGAGAGTTTAGAGTTGTTTCTAAAATCACTTGAGAGGAGAGAGGATTATAGAATCACCTTTTTACATTCTAGTTCTTGTCTTGACAAGTAAATGACGGAGAATCAACATGGAACCCTGCTTTTCACTGGCTTCTCATCACTATTTCAAAGACTCTAGGAAATTGTGAGAAACTATTGTTAAGTCAAATCAAAAGAAGAAATTTAAGTTGAAATGAATAGAAGCAAAGAAAATAAACAAAATAATCAACATAAAAATAGACATAATAATCAATAGAAGTAAAGGAAATAGACACAATAGATTTGGAGAGAAGATATGAATCACGACTATAGTGCCTTGTTTGGTCATCACAAAGATGTTCACCAAAGAGGATTTTCTCCAGTGCCTTGTTTGGCTGTCACAAAGTAGTTCACTAAAGAGGATTGCAATCGTCTGGAAACTAGGAGGCTTGGCAAGAAATTCTTATTTTTGGAGAAACATAAGCTTATTCTTGTACTCATATTTCCACATATTTTTCTTGGGCGATAACCATAAATACCAATGGTCATGTTTTAGCCCAATCCTCTTTAGCGTTAGTTTTCACATATGTGTAGGAAAAATGTCTTGCATAGTTTAGAGTTGTTTGAGATCCAAAAACCATTGCTATCGGCAGTCAATATCTTGATCCTATGACAATTTTTACAATTATTCATGTTCTCTCTTTTCTTTTATCCTTTGTTTCACAATTTTCTGACAGGAATTGAAGCCTCGTGTGGTGGATTCATAATCCACTATCTTGATGATTATAGGAGGTGAAATGGTAGTTATTACACTGATGCATCTACTTATGTTGTTGGATCTTCATTTGTGTTCTCTTCTAGCTTCCAAAACTATTATTTCTTTTGAACCATCCTGCAACTAGTGACTCTAACCTAGAGCTAAAATATCCTACACTATATTATCCTTAATTCTGTGGATAATGGCCTCTCTGCTCTATATTATCCTTAATTGTGTGGATAATTTCCTCATTGGTGTGGATCATGTGAATATCTCTAAATGTTCTCTTAAATAAACTCAATAGAAATCATGAGAGGCCCTCCTAGGGTGTGCAATGCCATAATATATAGTTGTGATTCCATCCATTAAACCAACCACTGGGAGAGGATATTGATGCGCTCGAGGGTATGAAATGTAGAGCCAAGCAACTTGAGAGAAAGGTTTGTAATGTCCCTTTCCAAGTGAGGACTCCAGAGATGAGGGATTAGTAGTATAAACATCCCCTTTAGACTATAGCCAGTAAGAAATAGGGGAAAATGTTCATTTGATGTCATTTCTTTAGGGAAATGTTATAATTTGAAAGTGACATTAAGTGACTAAGTGGAAAAAGGTAATTAAGAACTTAAGTGAATATTAAATCAGAAACTTAGGAAAATCATGTAAGTGAAAAGTCAACGAAGAATTATAATTTTAGTAGATATAAGGAGAGGAAAAGCGACCTAATGGCTCATTATTAATGATTTGAGAATTGAAACCAGAGCTGTGAGGAGAAACCCAAATTCATGCGAATTTGAGGATACTTGTGGATTCCAGGAGGAAGACACTAAGAGAATGGATTTGGTATTGAAATACATACCCTATCCAGTCGGGGAGACCACACATGTTTTCCATCGCTTTCATTATAGATCTACAGTCATATTAAGAGTGGAGATCAGAGATTCAACTCCAACAGTTAGATTCCAACGTGAGTTCTAGAGAAGACATTAGAGGTATAGTGTGTCACTCTTCCTGAGTAGGCCTAGAGAATCTAAAACCTTATAACCCATTTGATATCAGGGGAAGGAAATTCATTTGATCCATCCAACACATTTGTTCGAGCCTTTTAGCCATCATGGCATCACATCCAGTCAATGGAGTTGAAATGTACTTGACAACAGGGATGATTTTAAGGATGGGAATTTATTTTAAAATGTAGAAACCTTGACGAATATTACTAATCCTTCATACGCCAACTATAAAATGTTTGGAAATATTTTTGTAAAAATATAAAAATTTCTAAGTATTTTATATAGTTTTTATAAAATTTTGGGGATTTTTAAGGTAAAATAATTTTATCATATAGAATTTGGGTGAATCATTTTTATAATAATAAATATTTTTTTGGGAAAATCCATGGAAAATTAACCCATTAGAGAAATCTAGCCCCTAAAATCATCCTTGCTTGACAAACACAGGAGAGATCACATATTCTCATATCTACTCATCTAGAGGGATAGTGAGCCATATTCCTTTTGACACATTCGAGAGGGAGGTAGGTGTAACACCCCAAGGTCTATCCCCTACTGAATTGTAATTATTTTTATAGGTTGGTGAGCCAAGTGTTTATATGTTGGAATACTTATGTGTTTATTAGTCCGGAGAGCGTAGATGCAAAGGCCAATGAGCTTGCTTTTGTATATGTAAATACACACATCATTAATAAAATTACATTGTTGCATGTAGACCGACCACGAAGAAAGAGTTATGGGGACTAAACTCCACTAGGTAGGGAAAGGGAAGGGGCTAAGTGTCTAGGAATAGTGGCTCAGCTAGAGGGCTTACCTCTAAAGGGATAATATTATATTATTATTTCCTAGAGGCTAAGGTTTGATATAACCTGTGTTGTCCTAAGTTCATGGGGAAAGGGAACACGTGTTAAGTGGAACTCATGTAGCTTCAGGAAGACATGTGTCAACTTGGGTGCATGCAGGTTTTAGGTGGGAAAGTTAGCTCGTTGGGGGTTCCCTCACCTCTCTTGTGATCATCACTACTGTTGCAAGTATTCCATACTCCCCACTAATGCACGCACTAAGACAGAGAGAACCTTAACATATGCATCCATTGCCTCGATTGTCAATCTATGCAACTTCAGAAAGTTGCACACCTATGTTATGAAGCTAACCATTTTTACTATGATGCACAACATGACTGCATAGTGTCTAAGCCATATCGCACCTTAGCCTTTGTTGTCACTACCTACATTTTCTCTAGATTGGTGTGGCTTGCTGTCATTATGAGAGCCCATACCCAATTTGTTGTTGAAGTGGTTGCTCATTGGACTTAGGAGCTGGATAGAAGAGGCAAGTTGTCAGGCCTATGAGAAACTGTCTCAAGGTGAGAGATTGTGTTGAGGAAGTGAGTTCTCCTAGAAGGAGTCCCATAGCAGCTACAATACTCTTAGACTTTTGGTCCAGCCTATTGCTGAATCCATGGAAGAAGGTGGACAACCGATGGGCTTGTGATAGTGAAGGTGTACACTCATGGGGTGGGACAGGTGTGTGAGGAATGAGGGTCTGTGGGTTGTGGGCGTAAGTGGATCCTAAGAGAAAATCCTCCATGTTGATCTGTGTGACTTTCATGTTTTCCTTACCAATCTTAGGAATCCCTTGCCCGATGGAGTTTAGTCCTAGCTCGGGTGTGACCGACTGCTAAGTGTGATGAGCAGCCTGGTCTAAGGCTGGAAGGTTCATGGAAGGTCTACATGCAGTTGGTAGCCATATATTAAAATATAAGTACCAAATCTCTATTCTTTCTATGATGTGTATCATGAAATCAAATTATAATGTTATTAGAATTGTTTGTATATATTGCATGTATGTTTTAATGTTGTCTCTGGATAAATAGGTGTATCAACATAATGCTATAACTATTTAAATTGCATTACATAGATATGTATATAAATATATATGGTATCATAGAATTAAAGTTATTCTATGGCATGGGTTGGCCTATTGGTTTAAGGAAGGGGATGTCACAAAATAGTATCAGAGAAGAAAAGAAAAGATATAGTTGATTAGGTAGCATTAGCCGGTAGAGGATCAAGGTCTAGGATGTTACAAATTAGTATCAGAGACATGGTTTCAACACTGATCCTAGATGGGCCATGAACGAGGAGTTCAGAGTAAAAAGTACAGAGAATTTTGATTTACAGAGTGCCATAAGGGCGTTGAGAGAACACTTGGACTATGTTTCAAAGTGCAGGAGGTATAACGGTTTAAGAAATGGCCATAGAGAAAGAAACCACAATAACCATGGTGTTGGGCCGTAGGATATTTTTGAGAGAAGGAGGATCCTTCACAATTGTCATATATGGAGAGAAGTGTATGAAGGTTAACCTCCAAGTCATTCAGACTTTGTGACTTTGGTGAAGTTTATGTGTTATAAGAACAAAAGGGCCGAAGCCCAAAGTTTCGAAGTCTCGGAGAGGATATACACCATAGATCGAGGGAGAAGTGTTTATCATTGGAATTGAGCAAGAATGGATCATAGATGTTAGATCAATCCAAGAGCAGAAGGTAAGGAACAACAGTGGAAAAACAGATCTCAGTCCTCATATATGCATGCAGGTGGTTATGAGCTATAGATTTCACAACCATTCATAATTTGAAATTCAGGAGTAACAAAGTCTGCTAAGGCACAAACTCCTGAAGTCCCAAAGTATGGAGTTAATCTGGACCATCCATTGGAAGGGACATGTGTCTATAGATCAGAAGTATTCAAAGTTCGACATTCGGGAGAAACAAGGTGTTCTAAGGATAAAATCCCCAAAGTCCCAAAGTCTGAAGTTAATCAGGACCATCCATCCAAAGGAACACATGTCAGAAGATTATATAGTTCGAGAATTCGACATTCGGGAGTATCAGGGTGTGATAGACTGAAAAATCCCGAAGTCCCAAAGTTCGGAGTTATTCTGGATTGTTCATCAAAAGAGAAACATGTCATCAGATTAGCTAGTTCGGGAATTCAACATTCAAGAGTATCAGGGTGTGATAGAGTGAAAACTCTCAAAGTCCTGAAGTCTAGAGTTCATACGAACTATTTTTCAAAAGAGACATGTGTTGGCAGGTTGGCTTGTTCAAGAGTTTGTCATTCAAGAGAAACAAAGTGTGCTAGAGAGAAAGCTCCTGAAGTCCCGAATTCTGGAGTTAATATGGATCGTTCATCAAAAGTGACATGTGTCGGCAGATCGACTTGTTCGATAATTTGACATTCAAGAGAAAAAAGGTGTGAATAGAGTGGAAACCCCCGAAGTCCGGAGTTAATCTGAACTTTTCGTTGAAAGGAATGTGTGTCAGAAGATCAACTAGTTCAAGAGAATTGGAGTGTGCAAGTGTAACATGTTCTAAATCCTGAAGTCCCAAAGTGAAGTGGCCTGTTGATGTCACCAGGGATGACATGGACACATGGGATGTGTGCCACATGTCATTGAGTTAAAAACCCTTTGAATATAGAAATGTCAGTTATAACGTGACATGTGTCACCCATCTGATTGGGCCACCTGTCTTCTTCTAGTATTTTTCCACGTGGAACTCCTCTTGAGCATGGATGGTGGGGAATTTATGGATACATAAAGTAGTTAAAACCTTGGTGAAGAATTCAACTAGACCAGACCCACGATAACTTGACCCCACTAGACACGTCATGCCAGATCATGAAGACCAAAGACTTGGTACTCCAAAGGAATGGTGTTACAACTAGCATTGGGTAAATAACTCCTGAAGGCTAGAGTTAATACCAATTGTTGGTTACAGGGGACGTGTGGCATCAAATCCAAAGTTTTGGAGGCTTAAAAATCTGAAGAAATCGTTCATGATGGAATGGGAGGAAAAAATCCTCGAATTTCCATAGTGCCGAAGTAACGTAATGTGATGACATCACCAAGGGTGACGTGGAAGTATTCAAAGATTCTTGGTTAGAGAGTTTTGGGGTGTGCAGATGTGAAATCCTTTGAAGCTCCTAAGTCCCACAGCCCTGAAGCTCCGAAGTCCCAAAGCCCTGAAGCCCAGAGTTCTGTAGTAAATATCAGTCATTGGATGCTGGGAAGACGTGGAACGTTGATCCACCCCACTTCGCGATTTCACCAATTCAACACTCAAAGAGATTTGTTGTGATGTTATTTTTAAACCGTCGAAGTCCAAAGTCCCTGAACCTCCTATCCACCATATATCTAAGCAAGGAATGTGGACCGTAGATCCATTATTCTTCATGTGTTCAATAGTTTGTTGTTTTGTCATGTTTGTGAGGTGCGGAAAGGGAAACCTTTGAAGTTCTAGAGCCCCAAAGTTTCAAGGCTCCAGATAATTTTGCAACTATTAGAACTTGATCATAGTCGTGGTCACATGCAGATTAAGAGATGAAGAAAAAGGGGCTAGCACCCGAAAGTGAATTGTAGAACAGAACAGGGCTCGAAGAGAGTCGTGGGGATTCTTGATCGACCACAAACTATAGAAAATGGAGTCTGATATTTTTTTGTTGAATTAGATTGGTTTATGTTATTCTGGAAAATTATTAATGACTAATAGCCTCACAAAAATTCAGTTGACTGCACATTTTTTCAGAGTTAACAACTGCCAGAACCGAATTGTTCCATAGTGCATAGAAATGGAGGAGGTATAGGATGATGTTAGAGGAATGGATATCCATTTGGGAATTGAAGCAACAAAATCCAATGGACATGGAGAAGAAATAGATAAAGGCGTGGGCATGATGAAAATCATTAAAAAATTGCAAAAAGATGTCCAAATTCACCAAGCAGATAACAAAAGGATTAAGAGAGCCAAGGAGAAATAGGAAGACTTTAATATGAAGTTAATGTAGATCCTAGAAAGAATTGAAAATAATTTGGATAAGGAGAGTGGCTCCAATAGATCAAGAAGTCATAGGTCTCCTAACAAGAAAATAAAAACAAGAAGTTTTAGCAGAAATCACTTTCACTCCCCGAGGAATTACAATAAGAGAGCACACATCGGTTCAAGCCCATCCCCTACCCGAAAAACAGAGGAAATCTAGAGTGGATGAACTGAAGGGAGAAATGAACAAGATCAAACATGCTGCTTTTGATGGAGAGACCAAGAAAGATAAATATGTTGAGGCATGGCTGTCAGGGATGATTTTAAGGATGGAAATTTATTTTAAAATGTAGAAACCTTGGCGAATCTTACTAATCCTTTGTATGCCAACCATAAAATTTTGGCAGTATTTTTGTAAAAATATTCAAATTTCTAAGGATTTTATATAGTTTGCATAAAATTTTGGCAATTTTTAAGGTAAAATAATTTTTTCCTATAGAATTTGGGCTAATCATTTTTAGAATAGTGAATATTTTTTTGGGAAAAAACATGGAAAATTAGCCCATGAGCAAAATTTAGCCCCTAAAATCATCCCTAAATTGGCTATTGGGCATGAGGAAATATTTCCAACTACAGAATTACTCTTCTCATGTAGAGGAATAATTTCCATCTATCAGTTAAAAGGAAAGGCGTCCATATGGTGGGACCAGCTTGTTCAAGTGCATCACGTTAGGGAGAAGAATGTTACATTGATGGAATTCAAGAGGCATTTTGAAAATAAGTACTTAACTAAGAGGTATTATGACAAGAAAATTAAAGAGTTCTTTGAACCAAATCTAGGAAGTATGTCCATTGATGAGTATGAAATAATATTCTTGGAGTTTTTGAAGTATGTACCCTTCCTCAAGGATGAGATAGTTAAGATTCAAAGGTATCTAAGTGGGTTTCCACCTTTCACCAGTGACAAGATCAATTATGATGATCCTAAAACTATGGAAGAAACCTTAAGGAGAGAAAAATGCTTATATGATTAGCAAAAAGGAAAGACTACTTTCCAAAAATATTGGGAATACAAGAGGAAGTTTAAGAGGGAGCAGAGGCAGAAGGGGAACAAGCCATCATTTTTCAGAAATATCCCTCAAGTATAGCCAGTTTTGAGAGAGCCCGGGAGGGATAAAGTAGGTGGGAAAGGCCAAGGCAGACACCTATGGAATGTTGGGGTTGTAAAGGAGATCATAGGTATAGATATTGTCCTCACAGAAGTGACAAAGTGAGAGTTGTTCACAATGTTCGGCAAGAAAAAATGGTAGAGGACATAGTCATACAAGTACAAAGGATCTATGTAGCTCTGGAAAACAAGGAAGATGAGTTTAAATCACACATGATTGAAGTTAAAGGTATGATCAATAGCCATGCCTTTACTATTTTAATTTATTCAGGGGCTATTCATAGCTATATAGATCCCAAGGTAGTGGAAACATTGCAATTTCCAAGAAGAAATCATGGGAAATATTGGTTGGTGCAACTGGCTACAGGAACCAAGAGAAAGGTTGTTGAGTTGATTAAATCATGTCCAGTGGGCATGAATGGACTGAGTACCAAGGCAGAGTTAAACATATTTCCTTTGGGATCATATGACTACCTAATTGGTATGTATTGGTTAGAAAAACACCATGCCATACTAGACCTTCGTAACAAGGCATTCACTTACCTAGATGAGGAAGCAAATCAGAGAATAGTTCAAGGAATTCCCAGGGCAGTTATTGTCCGATAAATTTCAGCAATCTAGCTAAAGAACTATTACAAAGAAGGATGTAAAATATTTGCAGTCCATATGGAAGAATCACCTAAGGATAAGGTTCCAAATATGAAGGATCATGCAGTCCTAGAAGATTTTGAATATGTTTTCAAGAAGGTACCAGGACTACCTCCAAAGAGAGATATTGATTTCTCTATAAATTTAATTCCTGGACCAGCTCCAGTATCAAAGATTCCTTACAGAATGAATACACTAGAGATGAGGGAGTTGCAAATGAAGATTGAAGAGCTTCTAAAGAAGAGGTATATACACCCAAGTGTGTCAACTTGGGGTGCCCTAGTCGTGTTCATGAAGAAGAAAGATGGGACATTGATATTGTGCATTGATTTTAGATAATTGAACAAAGTGACTATAAATAACAAGTATCCTCTATCAAGGATTGATGATCTCTTCGATTAGTTGAAGGATGCAAGGATATTTTCAAAGATAGATCTCAAGTTAGGATACACTCAGGTAAGGATTAAAGAGGAAGACATCAGTAAGACCACCTTTAGGACAAGGTATGTTCATTATGACTTCACAGTGGTTCCATTTGGGTTATCAAATGAACCAGTTGTTTTCATGTGCCTAATCAATGGTTTTTTCCGAGAAAAATTGGACAAGTTTGTCATTGTATTTTTGGATGACATCATTGTATATTCCAATTCGGAAAAAGAGCATGATCATCATTTGTGGATGGTGTTGCAAGTGCTAAGAGACAATCAATGATATGCCAAATTGAGTAAGTGCTCACTTTATCAAAACATAATTCACTATTTGGGGCATATCATCTCTGAAGAAGGGATAGCAGTGGAACTTGAAAAGATTGAGGCCATTAAAGGGTGGAAAATACCTAAGAATGTGATAGAAGTTAGATCCTTCATGGGTCTAGTTGGCTGCTACAGAAGTTTCATTGCAGGGTTTTCAAGAATAGCTCATCCCATCAATTCCTTGCAAAGGTAGGGGGAGAATTTTCAATGGAAAACAGAATGTGAAATGAGATTCCAACAATTAAAGCAGTTGTTAACCAGTGCTTCAATTTTGAAGATTGTACATACAAATGAATATTCCATGGTTTGCATAGATGCGTGCAAAGAAGGACTTGGAGAAGTCCTTAGTCATAACATATTTGTGATATGTTTCGAGTCCAGAAAATTGAAAGAGAATGAAAGGCTCTATGCCACTCATGATTTAGAGTTGGCATCCATAGTGCATGCTTTGAAGAAGTGGAGGAACTACCTCATGGGAAAGAGGTTTGAGTTGAGGACAAACCATAATGTTATGAGGCATTTGTTTGATCAGCCTACTTTGAATGCTAGGAAGAGTAGATGGTTGGAGATCCTTTGTGAATATGACTTTGATATCAAGCACAACAAAGGAAAGGAGAACAAAGTGGCGGATTCACTCAGTAGGAGAGTGCACAAACTACATGCTAAGACCATTAGCATGTATCAAACTGATGTTAAAGGAAGAATTTTGGAAGTTGCAAAAGTAGATTTGCAGTATATGGAGATGGTAACAAAGTTGCAACAAGGTAAAATGCAATAGAAAGATGAAGATTATGAATTGGGAATTGATGGAATTCTCTTATATAGAAACATAGTTTATGTACCCAATTATCCTAAATTGAGGAGTGAGTTTTTAAAAGAAATGCACAACGTAGCTTATGCGGGACACCCAGGATATCAAAAAACCATTTCAACAGTCAAGAGCCAATATTATTGGCCAAGCATGAAGACAGAAATTGTAGAATACATAGCGAAATGCTAGGAGTGTCAAAGGGTCAAGGGTGAGTATAGACACCCAACTGAGTTACTGCATCCATTACCCATTCCTCAATGAAAATGGGAAGTGGCAACAATGGATTTCATCACAGGATTTCCCAGAACAAGCAAGCATCATGGTGGTGATGGAAAAGATTAATTAAGATGCCCATTTCATTCCTATGAAGGTTACTCACAAGGAAACCAATGTTGTTCATATTTATATGAAGGAAGTAGCACGCTTGCATGGCATACCCAAGACAATTTTTTCTGACAGAGACCCAAAGTTTATGTAATGATCCCAAGCCATTATGCAAGGATCATCACTGTTTTGGTGTCTTTTTTAAAACTTTTTCTGAGTGAGGTATTTCGTCAAACACTTTGTTCATCTACCTTTTAGATGTGTTTATATGTGTGTATGCATCAAATAACAGAAAGAGATAACCATGGAACATACCTCAACCATATGCAATAAGATAGACAAGCCAAAACATCTGAATTCTTCTTTATTCATAAAATATAGAAACCTACTACAATGAAGATGTCGATCTGGAATGGTCAACAGATGGCCAAGAAGATAGACAATAGATAAGAGCTTATACAAATTACTCCTGCTAATACAAAAGATGCCTCCAAAGGATGAATAAGAAATGAAAATCAATACAAGCAGATCTGAATGCTAAACTCTCCAGCTGAAGAATGCCACACTCCAATAGAAGGATGAAACCCTCAATAACTCAGCCCTACTGCCAAAAGTGTCCAATCACCCTAATAAATATGCCAACTGATAGATCGGGTGATGATAAAAACAACCCAGGTGACCAAATCTCCAAGATCCCTCTCAATATCTGTAGATTTGAAATCCCCCACTGAATGGTGTGCCCCACTAGATGATTGAAACCCTAGATAATTCGGTCGCGCTAAAGGAGGCCTCCAAATGCTCTGAGACTCTCCAGAAATATAGATCAGGACACTGCAAGTCACTAGGTAAAGTCTTAGGGTCAGAGCTGAAGTGTAACCCGTCCAAATGAACTAGATTTGGATCTCAAAAATGCCCTACCTCTCTTCAATTCGCCCCACTGCTCAAGAAATAATCTGAGCCATAAAATTGTCTCAGAAAGCACTAGATCTGATGTCCAAGGCCCTACAATGGAAACCCAAGTGATAGAATCCTCAACGGCTCTGCCAATATCCTACAACGAATCTCTCTCCAAAGATGGTGCGCCCCTCTTGCT
>JASDQU010169900.1:27800-37940 GCA_032191745.1 Picea mariana | reverse complement strand
TCTCACAGAAAGTTTCCCACCAATCTTTGACATGCGGAACGGCTTTGAGGAGCGAAAAAGTAATATTTTATTTATTCGAAAAATTATGGATAGAGAAATACCCTTCTAGTAGATTCAACCACTTGTGTACAACATCTGCATCTATTTGACCTTCAAATATACGAATATCGAAGTTTATTTGTACCTTGAAGGGGGCGATGCCTCCGCTCGAAGAAGATGTGTCGCCTGTTGGTAGTCGATTAAGGATTTGAGCAAAATTATCCATCATCTCGTTCCTCTGTTGCATGAGGGATTCCTCAATCAACAGTTTGAAAGGATCTCCTGTCTTGTCATGTTTCTTTTCTCCTTCCATGAGAGGTCGCTTGGGTGTGCGAGAGCTTTTGTCCTAAAGAGAAACAAGCTTGATACCCAAATCTTTGTACTCTTACCTCGTTGGGGACATGCATTAAGATGACAAGAAGCAGACCGCTCTGATACCAATGATATGGATTTTATGACCAGAACGAAACAACTACATATTATTACCTGATGCTTAACACAGAGTAACAGAGATATAGTAAAACTGGTTTTCTATTCAATAAGGAAATAAGCTGAAACTATAAAATGCAGCGGAAAAAGTCCTTCCTTTGACTTGAAGGCAGTCTTCCATACATCTGTCTGTTCTATCGGGATCTGGTGGTAGCCAGACTTCAGATCAATCTTGCTGAAGTATTTGTCCCCCGTGAGTTGATTAAGGAGGTCGTCGATTCGGGGAATTGGGTATCGGTTTCTGACTGTGATTTTTTTCAGAGCCCGATAATCAATGCAAAGTCGCCACGTTCCATATTTCTTCTGTACCGACACGATTGGGCTCTTGCAAGGTGATGAACTAGGATGGATGTGCCCCTTGTGGAGAAATTATTGGATCTGTTGCTTGATCTCCTCATTATCTAATAGAAAGCGGCAATAGACTGGCCCATTGGGAAGTGGTGTGTCGGGTGTCAGATCGATGGCGTTCTTGACCCGACAGTACAGAGGTACTTCGGTAGGTGAGGATAAGATATCCGAGTATTCTTCCACGACCTTATCTACTTGAATCTGCTGTGTGGATAGGTCGGCCGCAGAGACCCTGGATGTGGCTATGATTTTTTTCTCATTTTGAGAGCGAATCACAAAGAAGACAAACTTCCTCGTATGAGAGATGACCTTCCTGCATTGCTTAGCAGAGATCAAGGAATTAACACTAGGTGGGACAACCTCGGGTATCCTGTACAATTTCCTGTTCAAAGTATTAATAACACTACAAGGCCTAGACTCATATACAACATGACGTTTCCATAAATAAGGTTGGCACAAAAGAAAATCACAAACTTTGAAAGGAGCAACATCACACAATACCTCGTCTTTGAAGGGATTGATGTCATACGACAGTCGACACTGTTGGTTGACGTGGAGATTGCTTCCTTGGTGGAGCCATCCAATGGTGTAGGGTTGTGGGTACGACGTTGTCGACAGGGCCAGCCGCTTGATGACCTCTACTGAGATGAGGTTCTTCTGGATACCACTATCAATGATGAAGTGGAGTGGGGTGCCTTTTACCCACATCTGTGAATGGAAGAGGTGATCTCCTTCTTCTGGCTCGTCTGGTTCAGCATGTTGGAGCTTCGTGGTAGAAACGGTGGCACTGGGTTCCATGTCAATGATCTGTCTTCCCCTTTCTGGTTTTGACTCAGAGCCAGAACCCGCATCTGATTCAGAGGCTTTCACTTCAGCCACCAGCGTCTGCTTTGAGCGGCAGTCAACAGTGTTATGCCAAGGGCTCTTATGGAAGTCACACCACTTCCCAGTATCTTTCTTTGTCTTTCTGGTTTCCTTCTTTGCTTGCGGCTTGGATTGGTTGTCCTGATACTGTCTATCTTTGCTTTTTCCTTTATTCTATGGGTTGGGGCCGCCCTTTCCTGGCTTTTGTTGTGAGGGGTTCCCCGACCCAAATTGTCACGTCTTTTGTTTGAGCTTCTGCTCGATTTTGACAGCATATCGGTAGGCCGCACCCAAGGATGAGATGTCCAGAAATTCCATTTCAGTATGGATGTATCTATGAAGAGCATCGCGATACTTGAGCACTAGATGTCTCTCTGAATCTTTGATACCCAACTTGGTGCGCAAGGTATGGAAGATATTTGTAAAATCTTGCACTGCTTGGTCTCTTTCTTGCCGCAGTGTGGTCCATTTGGTATACAAGTCGTCATAACATCCGACAGGGTAGTATTGTTCCTTAATAACATCCTTGAATAATTACTAGGTGGTCATGACTGTAAATAGTGAGGGTTCCTCTATTTCCTTTTGCTCACAGAAATTTTCCCACCAATCTTTGACATGGGGAACGACTTTGAGGAGCGCAAAAGTAATCTTTTCTCTATTTGAAAAGTTATGGATAGAGAAATACCCTTTTAGGATATTCAAACAATTGTCTACAACATTTGTGTCTATCTTACCTTCAAATATAGGAATATCGAAGTTTATTTCTACCTTGAAGGGGGTGTTGTCTCCACTTGAAGAAGATGCATCGCCTGTTGGTAGTCGCCGAAGGATTTGTGCGAAATTATCCATCATCTCGTTCCTCTGTTGCATGAGGGATTCCTTAATTAATAGTTTGAAAGGATCTCTTGTCCCGTCATCTTTATTTTCTCCTTCCATGAGAGGTCTCTTGGGTGTGCGAAAGCTTTTGTCCTCAAGAGAAGCATGCTCGATACCCAAATCTTTGTACTCCGACCTCGTTGGGGACATGCTTTAAGACGACAAGGAGCAGACCGCTCTGATACCACTGATCTGTATTTTATGATCAAAATGAAATGAATACAGATTATTACCAGATGCTTAACACAGAATAACAGAGATACAGTAAAATTGGTTTTCTATTCAATAAGGAAATAAGCTAAAATTGTAAAATGCAGCGTAAAACAAGCTTACTGAAATGGTGGCAGCTTATCTCTGAGAAGAGATGTGACAGCTGCGCTCATTTGCAAGAAGATGATTACAATGACGCTCTCAAGGCCTTTTTACAATAAACAGGAGTTTCAAAAACCCTAAACACCCAAAAACCTAACCCTAGGAGATGAAGCACCAAAAGTCATGTGGGCCCCGTTTGGGTAAGTCAATACATCAACTTCCTGGGGTCGTAACTTTTGCATACAATCTCTGTTTTAGGCGTATGATAGCCCATTAGAAATATCTATCCGAGGACTAAAACATTTGCACAAATTTTCATGTTGAAATTTTGCGACCGCAACATACCCCAAAAAACATCGTTTACGGCCTCAAAACGTCTTCGGAAGTTCAGGACCCAAAAAACTGCTAAAAGTAGTAAATTATCAAAATTGCTAGAAAGTTGTTTTGAGCCAGTTGGAAAAGGTGGGTGGCCCCCGATATCCACCTGGATCAACACTACCCATGGTGAAATCATGAACAATCGGGGGTAAAATTGATTTAGTAAACCATTCTGCCAATAATTGGTCAGGGATGGTCGCTTTGATCAACCTTCGTCGTCATCTCCACTCATGAATATGATCAAAGATATGCACGGAGTTAGTCTGACGAAGGGAGGTCAAGAGTTCTATACCCATATCGTATCGAAGGGGTAGTTGAAAGTGAGTGAGAAAGGACATGGAAAGGGAATTGAAGTCTTGGAAAGAACCACGTGGCAGTTCAATATACCATTTGACTACAGAGACCGTGAGCGTTCACTGGAAAAGACGCAAACGTATAGAATCATCCATTAAGGATTTTGATGAAAACCATAAATGGAAGGCCATCACATGGTTATTCAGATCTTCTCCAGGTTTACCATCAAATCTTGTAATATCAGAAGGTAATTTAGCAGGAATCACTGGCCAGCAAGGAATGTAATATAGGATCATTGGTCAACCGAGATAGGTTTGGGAGATCCAGAGTCGCAAGAAATGGTAGTTGTCGGTTAACCTGAGGGTGATACTAGTGTGGCATAGGGACACCAATAGGACCGTAAAATGGGTTAGGTGGGTAATTGTATCCAATAGGTCCTCCTACATACGGTTGTTGCTGACCAGAATAAACATGATTCGATGATGGTTGATAAGTATTCGCAAAGGGAGGATAACCCGATGGGTTTTGAGGATTATAGGTCGGATGATGTGTTTCCCCATTAGGGGGGTAAACTTTTTTACCATGAGGAGGGTAAGTAGTCAATCCCTAAGGCATATGCATGTTAGTCCCATGGGGAGGATATACATTAGTCCTATGGGAAAAAGAAGGTTGTTGTTGTCCCTGAGGATTTTGTCCCCAAGAGAATAGCGGATTTCCCGGAAAAGGGATGTGCTAAGGATTTTGTCTCACATTCTTTCCATACAATGGGTTATGGACTCCAGTTTGAGATTTCCCCCCAAGCTGAGATTGTGTCTCTACTGGAGTTTGACCTACAAATGGAGGTTCCCCCCCAAGCAGAGGTTGAGTGCCTAAAGGGATCTGAAAACTAGAAGCGAATGAATGACCGGTGCCTCCAAGTGGATTAGAGCCACCAAGACCAGCTCCTCCAAATAAAGGTGTAGGTATAGAACTAGCAGAAACTCTAGGTGTAACCTGGGTAGTGTTGGCAATGGAAGGATGCATAGCTCTGTATCCAAGTGGAAGTGACGAATTTGGTCTAAGTGGCATTCCAATTGGAGCTTGGGATGGTGTCACATTTCTGGTGGGGATTGTAGCGACATGCGAGACCATAGTGGAATGGGCCATTTGGAGAGAAATGGTTGATTGAGGCCAACTGACTGTGTTTCTGACATGACGGTGGCACTAGTGGGTGTAGCATAAAAGTGGTATAAGGGTACCGTGTATGTAACAAACGTTTCAGGTAATTGGGATACGACAGGTGGATAAGAAGAACATGCCCCTATGTCGAAAAGATATCGCACTGTGAGTGGTGGGTTTCTAAATATGTAAGTTGTCCAAAAGGGATCCTCACCTTCAAGGCCCATGAGGGGTCCGATCGGTATTCCAAAAGTATCAACAACAAGTTCTTCAGATGAATTTAGTCGGAGAATACATCTCTCATAACCGTGAGGAAGTCGTAAAGACTCTAGAGAATCGAAAATTCGGAAATTTTCTGAAGAGTTAGTTCTTTCCACTTGCGTAGTGGTGGTATCCTAGACTTCACTCTGTTGAGGAGAGCCCTCCAGTGGATCAGTAGGAAAATGTTGATAACCCTCTGGATCTTCCGGGGGTAGCCCTTGCATCCTACGTGAACGACATGGAGGGTCAATATTTCTCGAACCAAATACTTTATGGAAAAAATCTATGGCCAACTAACGAAAAGAAGCAACATACACTAATAAAATCTAGGAATCAAAACCAAGAAAACAAAACCTTCTCGCGATGACCGTACTAATTGGTGATGAAATCCAACGTCACCTAACCAAGTCGATAAGGGGCTAGGATATGAGTGGGTGGAACAGTTATGATGGTGACCTGCTTAATGGACTTACGCCTTGCTGCAAGCTTCCACACAATAATTGTGGATTTACCCTCCAAGGAGCCCGAGTGAGTTTGACCACTGTTTGTTCCAGGTACAATGAAGACTTCCCTTCATTGTCACCTTGTGTAAAATACCCTAAACATTATGGCTACTAAGGACACCAACTCACAGTCAGCCCCTAGGTGGGTACAGTCGATAGTCCAGTTCGAACGTATGGGCAGGATAACAAGTCCAAAATTCTTCGAGAGAACTGAGGACAAGTGGACCGGTAGAACTCCAAAGGACCCCGAATGGATTCATAATTCACAAATCACTGAGACCAAATGAAGACAGTTGAGCCTCAAGAAGAACCGCCAAAATACGATCTGACTGCTACGAATGGTTGAACCATAGAGGGATAATATCTATAACTCTTCCGAAGGTGACCTCATGTGAAACCCCTGTGTGAGAGGGGGATCCCATAAAGCCTATACGACAATTGGATTTTCTCTCCCTATCGCAAGATGCTAATGTTTGTTTTGAATTCTTTGGAGAGTTGTACTCACAACCTAATCCAAAGCGCTAATCCTAGTCTAATGTTGGTGGAAGATTCTAAAAACAAAAATGTTCTAAATCAATTTTAATTAGCATTAATTTTGCATATGTTCTTACTTAGGGGTGTATGAGAGTGAAATTGATGATATTATGACACGATTCCCCAAAAATGCATAAGAAATGATAAACAGTCTTTTCTTTAAATGAATGTCTATTTAAGGGAAGGAGAAGAATTTTCTTTTCACTGTCAAACACTAAGATCCAGTAACCTCATGAAATTGTTTCTCAATCAATAATCCAATATAATGCTAAAATATTCATAAATTCATTCCAATATCCAATAACCAATCATTTAAAAATATAGACTTTTGTTTAAATGTGACTGATAATCAACAAGGTGTATAGCTTCCTATGTTAACCAGACTTCAAGATCTGAAAGACTCAATCAATCAGAAGTAGACCTCACATAAAAAAAACACACTCTCATTGTGATCAAACAAGAAAGCAAAAAGAAAAACCAATTTTGCAAAAAAGAACCAAAAATCTCAAACCAAAGAAAATGCTTGAAAAAATGACTTCAAATATCGAATGGAATGGTACATAAATCTCTGAATTTCCTTACAAAAGCTTTCACTCAGTCATATAAATGAGAATAAAACAGTAAATTGACCCCAAATCTTGAAAGAAGAAGAGTGACTCGAAGTAAGGAAAAAATGTCAAAAATCCAAACAGAGCATGATTAATTCTCAGAAATCAAAATGTTGGAGGCTAAACAAGGACATATAGAGATGGTAATGGCCCTGAGAAGATGAAATCAGCAAAAAGAAAGTTCATAGATCAACTCCCAACAAATTTTTTAATATAAAAATACCAATGCTCTGGTGTCAAGGGCACCCGAGAATTGCAGAGCTCTGTGGGAGCACTAGCGCTCTGGTTGTAGAGGTAGGGGAGCGCTAGCCTCTCAGAACTTAGAAAACTGCCCAGAAATTCAAAAACTCAAGAAAATCCAGAAATTCAAAGTGTATAAGATGAATCCAAGAGCCAACAACACATGTAAGAATTAGAGACACAACATGGATAAGATCTAAAAAATGAGCAAAGGCCAAAACAAGACCAAGGTAAAAAAAAAAAACTGAAAGCTCCTTCCCCAGTGGAGTCACCAATTTTTGTTACAGGAGAATCCCTATGCGGACAAGTGGATTTCCCCATGGATACCAGACCCCTATAACCAAGACAGAAAGGTGAAAATGTTGAACACTGACATTCCTTCTAATGAGGCTAAACTAGTCAGGGAATAAGAAGAAAGGAGTATAAGTACCTTTAATGACGTTTGTCCTTGCTCAATCCAAGATAATATTGATCTCCAAGCTCTTCAGAGGGTCCTGCAATTGAATGAATAGCAACGACAAAACATACTTCC
This sequence comes from Picea mariana, assembly GCA_032191745.1. Lineage (NCBI taxonomy): Eukaryota > Viridiplantae > Streptophyta > Pinopsida > Pinales > Pinaceae > Picea > Picea mariana. Next base: position 30,504 of record JASDQU010169900.1, on the reverse strand, counting down.
TATTGCTACCATGATTAGCTTCAAAATAGATCTATAAAAAAGAACAAGTTCAAGAAACATACACAAACTTGAATGAAACAGGCCAAGCACATATATATATTAATGAAAACAAAGCAAAGTAATTACAACCATATATGTATATGCAACAACTTCACCAAGCTCTCTTTTTCCAAACCCTTTGCTCAAATGATCCAAAAGCAGAATGACTATGCTTCATTGATATCTTCCTTATGAGATCATAAGTTTGATGCCTTCATTGTCTCCCCTTTTCACCATGAAGAGGCCTCCTTATATAGGCTTGGAGAGGCCCAACCACCTTAGATATTCTTGGGATAGGTTGAGGATCCTTCTCCATCAGTTGTGGATCTTCCCTAAGATCCATCCTTGACCTCAGATTCGAATCCAATTAACTCCAGAGATGAGGGGAATTTATCCTTGATTTTCCTCAACAGTCAAAGATTCCCTCAAATAGGCTAGCGCTCCCTCAAAAGGGTGCACAGAGCGTTGCAACGCTCCCCCCAAGGAGGTCAAGGTGCGTCAGCACTCCCTAACAGTGGGTAGGGGAGCGCTGCCCTTCAAAAATGTCTTTTAAGTGTTTTTTTTCATAGTAAATGCTTTTTAATCTTTGTAAGGTGGTTTCTCCTTATTGAACTAGTCTTTGAAGGTGTCTTTAAGTGTTCTTGTAATGTCGTTTGAGACACATCATAGACAAGATGATAGTATGTTGTTTGTGACACTTGCGGCCAAAATGCGACACTTGCGACACTGATGATGACAAAAATAGGTCATCATCGGAGTGATTAATTTTGACGTGTAACAACAGTGCATGTTATTGTCATGTCCCTTAAGAGAAGAGGATAAAGTTGGACCCTACATCAGTGAAGGGGTTACTTGTTGGTTACAACGAGGTTTCCAAAGCCTACAAGATATATGTACTTGCATGCATGAAGGTTATTGTGTGTAGATATGTGCAATTCGAGTAGGAACATGCATTGAGCAGATCGAAGGATTTTTTATCAAGTGTAGAGAACCAGGAAGGATAGGGCATAGGAGTCCAGGAGCATAAGGCACATATTCAGAAGGCAGGATCACAGGAGCAGATACATGATACAGGTTTTCAGAGGGAGACCATTGTACAGGGTCATCGGGACCAATTTGATGATGAGGAGAAGCATCATGATGCAGTTCCCCTATAACAGATTACTAAGCCTCGACCTAAGTGGTACAATTCCACAGTCAACGATTCTAGGTTGGCAGGGCTTCCAAAGAGGGACTTCAGGTGAAGCAAACCACCAGAGAGACTTGGATATATGGCATTGATGACTCAACTCATTTTTATTGATACTTCCAGTTATGAGAATGTTACACAACATAAAGTGTGGCAGGAGGCCAAGATGGAGGAATATGCCTCCATTATGAAAAATGATGTACGGGAGGTAGTTTCGAGGCCAGAGGATAAAAAGGTGGTTGGATCCAAGTGGATAGACAAAGTTAATCATGCAACATATGGAAGCGTGGACAAGTACAAATCCTGCTTGGTGGCCAAGCAATTTTCACAGTGAGAGGGAGTTGACTATGAGGACACTTTCGCTCCTGTGGCCGGGTATTCTTCAATCCAAGCAGTCATTTCATTGGCAACAGAGAAGGGTTGGAGCATTCATCAAATGGACGTGAAGACCGCCTTCCTTAATGGATTTGTTGAGGAGGAGGTATATGTTGAGAAGCCTGAGGGATTTGAGGTTGGAAGGAGAGAGACACATGTGTGCAGACTGAGGAGAGCCTTGTATGGGATCAAGTAGGCCCCTCGAGCTTGGTACTTGAGGATTGACAACTACTTGAGAGAGATGGGCTTCCAGAAGAGTGAGGCAAATTCAAACTTGTACTTTCTTGTAGGAGAGAAGCCTCTTATGTTGGTACCTTATGTAGATGACCTATTTCTCACCAGAGATGAGCAACTGATAGTAGATTGCAAGGTCAACCTTGCAACAAAATTTTAAATGAAATACCTTGGGTTGAAGCACTATTTTCTAGGGTTGGAGGTTTGGCAGATGGATGGGCCCTTCTTCCTAGGACAAGGGAAGTATGAAATAGATATTTTTTGTAGGTTCAGGATGATGGACTGTAGGCCCATGTCCACACCTCTGGTTACAAACTAGAGGAAGATTGATGCATCATATTCAAAGACAGTAGACCTCATTGTTTATCGTCAGTTGATTGGATCGCTCATGTATTTGGTCAATACTCGACATGATATCAACTTTGTAGTAAACTCTTTGAGTCAGTTTATCATGGACCCTAGAAGAGTACATTGGATTGCTACGAAGCATGTGCTTCACTATCTCAGAGGGACAGTGGAGTACGAGCTATTGTATGAGCGTAGCGGTGGAGTGACATTAGTAGGTTTTATAGATGTTGATTGGGCAGGATGTGTAGAGGACATGAAGAGTACTTCAAGTTGTTGCTTCATCATTGGATCAGGCATCATTTTCTAGTTCAACAAGAAGAAAATATCAGTGGCATTGAGCTCTATTGAGGAAGAGTACATGGCAACTTGTGAGGCACTATGGTTAAGGAAGTTACTTTTGGGCTTGTTCAGGCAGGAGCTAGAAGCTACTGTGATTCACTGTGACAATCAGAGTTGCATCAAGCTCTCTGAGAATCTAGTGTTTCATGATTGTAGCAAGCACATTGATATCATGTATCA